>JAUCMS010000044.1:4569954-4592980 GCA_032357445.1 Enteromius radiatus | reverse complement strand
ATGATCACGTCTCGTCTTATAACACATCGCTCTACAACCTGAGCTACACCAACCCTGAATCACATGACCAATAAAATTGTACAAAACATTAATATGCAAATGTTCTGTTGCCGATAGGGGCGCAATTGTTGCATAAGCTCTGATGCAACGTATTTCACTGCTATTGTAGAAATGACCTATACGAGCGTATTAGTTGGAGGACATGTTGCATTATGTTGTTGTATCTAAAATTAGAAAATGTCTCCCTAATACAACCTGCAACTAACTAGACAAGTAGCAATTAAATCCAACAACATCTTCATGTTTATATAAGGAAGTGTGTCAGCACAGGACAGAAAGCCTCTTATGTCATGTGATGGTCTTGTAATGACTAAAAAACTAAATGCACATTGGCTTTCTCTTTTTTAATTTTTTAGTCGTTTATGCAATGCTCATCCAAGTCTGAAGGCTATAGACATGTTTCACTTTAGAGGCCCTTCCCAGGTTGGAGATCGTTTGGTTCTAAAGGCCATTGTCAATAACACATTCAAGAACAGGTATGCTTATATAATCTATCTATCAGTATCTAAGAGATGTATTTAGATGTTAATGACTACATATAGTGATGATGTCATACAGCTCATTGGCAGTATCTCTGGTTTTTTAGTATGGAGGTAGGCGTCTGTGCAGAAGCCTATTATGGAGATGAACCTCTGAGGCATATTAACAGTGCCTTCATGACGTTTGAGGTGCTGGATGAGAAAGGAAGGCCACGTCCACTGCCTCCCATAAAACCTGAACCTCAGGTGAAGAGTCCAGATTTGGTTTTCGTAGTGCAAACATTCCTGCCAATTGTTAAAGTAAATTGGATATTGTAAAATCTTTTTCAATATTATTCTTAATTTTTTGACAGGAAGGACAGAGGAGATATAAGGAGGCCCTTGCCAGGAAGAAGATTCGTCTTGATAGGTAGCAAAACTGGTGCTAGTCCATTCATAACAAAAGCTCAAGCTTCTAACCTTACAAAACCATGTGAGAAAAGCTTGTTGCTTAGACTGTAAAACATTCACCACAGATGGTGCTGTCAGTGTGCGATCAAGGGTGTTAAACTGGAGGGCCGCAACCCTTAGTTCCAACACCATCCTAACACACAAACCCTGTAGTTTTTAAATACGTCTGAAGGACTTGATTATATATATATACACATTTACACTTTATTTATATAGCGCACATTATAGATTGTGTCAAAGCACTTAAAATAGAAAGTGTTAAGTTCCCCTCTGGCCAGACGAAACCAGTAGTTCAGTAGCTGGATCAGGTGTGTTTATTTAGGGTTGCATCTAAACTATGCAGGGCTCTGGCATACCAGGAACCGAGTTTGATAGCTATATTTTTCAAAACTTCCGATATCTATCTATAAATCTATCTCAGTGAAGTCTCTGTCCAGTCCGAGGTTTTCGTGATGCTCTCTCCGTTTCGGAAACGCCACAATGAAATTTGTTCTCGCTATTTTGTTGACTGCTCCAATATCTTCTTGCCTCGGTTTGTATAAATCCACGTTTTTTGGGATTGTGGAGAGTGTAATCACAAGCCATGATAAGAAAATGTACACTAAATAGCTACCACTTCTGCATTTGTCCACACGTGTTGCTGTAGTATTCATAGGCGGAAACCAAGGATAGAGCAGATATTGCATCATTGATAGGCGACAAGGAACAGGGTTCTGTTCATTCATTCAAGGAACTGTTCATTATTTAAATCTGGAATTTCTTTGACTTCACAAATCCTACAGAATTTTTGAGATAATGTACTGTAAGTACACAGCCGCATGGAATATTGTGCAAGTGGTTTTTGGATATTTTATTACAAAAATCTTACATATTATACCTCGAATATTGAAATGTTGCAAAGTTAACACAAAATTTTTCCTGAGCATCATTTAGCTGTTTTGCCTATTCTTTAGTTTCTCTCAAAAACATGATTTTCTTATCTGGCCTTTGTTTCTACTCAGGAAGTACATTATCTCACGCAAGCAGACCGAGGTGCCACTGTCTGTTCCATGGGACAGCAGTAACCAGGTAACTCCCTTCTTCACAAAAAACATGTTATCCAAAGGTCTGTTTACCATTACAAGGTCTAAACCTGTAACAAAAAAAGAGAAAAAGATTAAAAAGATGTGCAAAATCATGTTAGAAATGGTTGTGCTGTGCCATAGTACTATTTCAGTGGTAATCAGATATTTACTGTTTATATAATTTGCTGGTAGAGTTTGCAGTGTGTTTCACATTTACTACTCCTTTTGAGAAAAATGACTTTGCTAATGTCCAAAAGATATGAAAAGCACAGTTTTTTTCTATTCTCACTTTTAGGTGTATCTGAGCTACAATAATGTGTCTGCCTTGAAGATGCTTGCAGCCAAAAACAACTGGGACCTCAGCTCAAAGAAGAACAATGTAAGCACAATTCTTCATGTCAGCTGCACATTATAGAGTTCACACTTCAACATTGGATACCTTGTCTTGCACTGGGCAGGTGAGCCTGTATACAGTGGAGGAGAGTCAGAGTCTGTGTTTCAGAGTGGAGATTGAGGTGGAAATCCCAGCACAAACAGCCTTCATCCTCCTTTCAGATCTCAGTCGCAGACATGAATGGGATCAACACTATACGTGAGGCACTATACATACCACAGTATTATTAGCTTCCGTACAGAGTCTTTTCATTACAAATGGAATAAGGAATGCCAGAGATAAATATCATGCTTATTTACTCAAAATGAATGAATGTAATGCTTTCAAAATTGCTATTCAAAAACTGTTTAGTACAAAAGCATAAGGAACTAGGGTTAAGGTTAGAAATAATGATTCAAATGAATTATGGAGACATATATTGGTTTTCGAGACTGCATAAAGCCACATTCCAAAAGGCTAGGGAAGTATAACATGTTGAAGTCTAAACTAGGATAAACTAAGGACATAAGATTGCTGATTGAAACAAAAGAAGGTATGGAACATTTGCAGACTCAAAGAATAAAGACGAAAGTAGTGATTACAATTGAACAACGTGCTGGATAACATCAGTTAACACTGATAAATTTGAGCATGACAGAGGAAATTATTATTGTTTTGGGTGCCCTTGTGACCATAGATTCAACCATAGATTAACTCTCAAAAAATATTACATCGTTTGGCACTATGCAAGTCAGCTACGACGTCTCTAGACATTTTTTTAAAAAAAGAACAACAAACTTTAGACAACTGTATTACTAGTTCACACTGTAATATTCTCACTTGACAACTATGGTTGCACAAAACCAAATAATTTTTAAATTCTTTAGTCTTTCAGGTCACTAAGACTCAAACCTTAGTTCTAAAACAAAACCAAAAAGACACCAAAACTAAATACTGGAGACTTCTCAAACCTTTTTTTATAAATAAAAATTGAAATCAGTTCCTCATTATTTTGGAGAGAAATTAATGCATACACATACACAATATGGCTATTGTGAGCACTTTTATAACTGTTATAATGTTACATTAGTAAATTGCTTATATCTACTGTATACATGTAAACACTTTTGTCTGTTACACGATCATACTATATATCATTTTGAAATTCAAAAACGCAAATCCTAATGCCAATTCACATTGACCTTTTTTATATTGTTATATTTTTATTATATTGTTTTGTGCAGTTCGTGTAAGCTGATTCTTAGGGTTGATGAGGATGATTGCATCTATCAAGTTGTTACTCCTTCAGTCAGTAAAGGAGGAAAATATCAGGACTTCATTTTACTGGCCTCTAGAAGACCACCCTGTGATAGCGGGTGAGGATGCAGTTCATGTGGTATTAAAAGTTAACATTTGCTACGTTTACTTGAGTGAAACAAAAATATTACACAGATTTCTCTTTATTAGAAATCATATTCACTAATAAACTGAACAATAAGAGCAGTTGAATAAGATAAATTTGTTGCTTTTGAAGAAATTGCATTACATCACTTCTCACAAGTGTTCAATCTTTTGCGGTGAATGGGTTCTGTCAGAGAAAAGGTTTATGGATGTGTTTGTATTTCTGTGTCTATTTGTCTATTTATAATGAAGTCACTTTGGATAAAAGCATCTGCTAAGTGAATACGTATAAATGTAAATATTAACTGATGGACTGGAGTCGTGTGGGCAACTTGCGGATTATATGTTTTTATCAGCTGTTTGGACTTTCATTCCGAAGGCACCCATTCACTGCAGAAAATAACATTGGTAAGCGTAAGTGTAGTGTAATGTAAAATTTCTCTAAACTCTTGGATAACTCAACAACTCTTGAAGTGAACACTTTCAAGTAAAATAGCACGAGTTGTCATCTAGTAGTTACGACATAGCATGAATTCAACACATTGAATAAATATTCAATTATTATATTTAATAACTGAATATAATAAATATTTGTTTTTTAGGGATCCATATGTAATTGCCCTAAGATCAGTTGCTCTACCCTCTCACCCGCCCACAGAGGATTTCCACAGGGGTGAGGTGGTCTGTGCTGGGTTTAGCATTTATGAGGTTTCAAAAAGTGTCTCGAAGGTAGGAAAATACTAAATCATGGTCACAATGTCCTTCATACTAAAGTGTCTTATAGGATTCCTGTTTTGCCCTCAGATTTCCTACTATAATCAGGCCAGTCCAGAAGTCCTGCCATACATCTCCACTGACATTGCAGGCCTCTCGTCCAGTTTCTACTCAATATTATGTGCATGCAGGCAGTTCCTACTTGACAACATAAGCACATCTGCATTCACCCCTTCTGCCTTGTAACTGGCAGCTGCTGGGCTGAACTTATCATGATGTCCTACAACGGAAATGTTTGTTTATGCTTTTACAGTGGCCAAATCTAATATTTTTGTTGTATTTTAAATATTCCCACTTAGGTGTATTAGGGTTAAGCCAGGAATACACAGTTCAAGTTCGGATACTCAATTTTTATGTTATCAGTCAACCTGTAAAAGCTTTTGAAACACGGCATGACTGTAAGTATGACGATCCCTTGCAGTTATGCACTAAACACAAGAGATTGAATTTTCAAAGGTGCTGCTATTGCTTTGGAAAGAAAAAAAATTACTAATAAAGGGAGAACAGCAAAATCATTTAATTAAAAAAGCAGTCGGCACTCTTCAGATTTGATGTGTCTGTGTATGATTTGGGAATGGGGAGAACCTTGGTCAAATTCAGACTAACCCTCTGAATTTTTGTCAGTGTTTAAAAATGTGTACTTGGCTCAATTTGTTAGAGTTGATGGCAAAATAATACAATAAAAACAATATCTGGCATTTTACTCGCTGTTTGCTCAGAACAAATATATTCACTCACTGAGTCTGTCTCAAGGATTATAAGTGAAGCTTTGTATTACATGACAATTAAAATGTGCAGTGCAGAAACACTGTAAGAGAAATCTTTGTTGATTAATCTCTGCATGTGAATGTTTTTTTTAATTCCACTATAGGGCACCCCTTTTTAGAATTTTTGCAAAGCCACTGTTACAGTGCAACAGGTTTACATGACATCATGCTTAAATATATTTAAAAATACTGGGATCAATCAGAATATTTGCATATTAAATGATCAAAATCAATCTTTTATGTGGATTTTCAGGTTTACAATGTACATTTTCCATTTTATCCCAGTATAAATGTTATTTTGCGAAGTCTTTGTCAGGCTATTTCAGGCTGAAAGTTTGGCTATATGTTCTCTGTACATATTAGGTATGTTGTAGAAGCTCCGCTGTTTGTTCAGTGCTCTGATAACCATTAAGCTTGCAGTCCAAGCATTGAGGTCATCTGCCTGATGTTCCAGAGTCATTGAGAAGCGTGATTGTGCATGGATAAGGCTTCTACATCCAATCACAGTCCTGTAAAGGGTCTCAGCATTCAGCTGCAGTGAAACATCTTGCCAAGCCCCCTGGAAGAGCTGCACCATGTCCTCCACCAACTCTGGTTTGTAACCTTCACCAAGAACCTCTTTAGGCCAACCTGGAGCCAAGGTCACATATGGAAAGATTTGATCAATGGTTCTCAAGAATTCTTCTCCTGTAATGTAGTCATGGATATAGAAAGCTCCGTGTGCTATGTCCATGTTGACCCAGGTGGGGTGGTGCAGCAGGTCTTTCTCATATGCCTGACGGAGAAGCTCCAGTGTGGGACTCAGCTGACTCTGGGACATTATTCTTAAGTAGATTCCCCATGACTTCTTAGATCCAAAAACCAAGTCCAGGCAGTCCTGTAGAAGCAGCTCAGGCTGGGATCCCTGAATGATGGGAATGTTTGGTTGACCTACTCTAGATATTACTGGGATCACCAGCATCCCCCCTTGGCTGTCTGCAAAAAAATTTTGCATTATTATTTAAGCATTTTCACATTATCACAGCTGATAAAATCACACCTTCAAGCAGATATAGCAAATAATCCTTATCGGTCACTGTGTCCCACTGGATGTTGAGTCCATCACTGTTCACCGGCCTGAAATAGTCAATTATGTCCCCGCCTGGGTAGAATCTTCTGGGTCTGTTTCTCAGCTCTGAGAAAAGAAAGTGCCTGTGTTACTGGTACAAACAAGTAGAGATTTAAAATTATGACCAAAAAAAAAAAAAAAAAAAACGATGGGGGAATAAAAGGAACAAAATAAGAAATCCTGACTATTATTTTTATGTTATGAGCTTTTACCAATAAATAAAAACCTATACTATTCTATTTAAATAAACAAAAAATAAAGCACTAGAAAATAAAGTCAATTATTTCAAATGTTTTAAGTTAACATAAAAACATTGCAATGTGTTAAAATTTGATATACATTTTAACAATTTGCTAAAGATTACAGAAGTCACTCAAAAGCCAATAAATAAAAAACATCTAATAACCAGCATTGTACCAATATACTGTAAATTTTTATACTCTATGCCTATGAGGTTAAATATGAAAGACCATGATGTCACTTACTTGCAGCTTCTTTGAACTGTGAAAGTACAGGTTCATAGATGTCATAGTAGATGCGGAGAGGGTTGCTATTGTCTCTGATGAAGAGAAGATCATTCACGGTAGGGTTCTCCTTTCCCTGCCACAGGGTTAAACTGAACCTGTACAATAACCAGTCAAGAACATAGTCTAAACATAATCTACAACAACACATATCTATAACATAATCTTTTTTTATTTTTACTGAAATGAGTTTACTAAGTTACCTTGAAGACTGGCTGAGCAGCCAGCTCAGGTGTGGCCACCCATTCTTGGCCATCAAAGCATGGACAGGAAAGGTGATTTTCTGAGGGAGGTGTCTTACATTAGAGTACATCTCTTCCACCATACTGCGTGTGTATGTCACATTAGGGAAGAAGGAAAGATAGAGAACCTTCCATCCTGGAGAGATGGTGACGTCAGGAAATTTCAGCTGAATGAGCTCAAAAAACCTTACAATTAAAAAAGTCATCAGCTGAAACAACAGCGTTAAGCAATCAACAGATTACAAGATTAGTTATGTTGTTCAGAATATACATACAATTTTAATTGCATTCCAGACTGTGTTTTGACAAGATTTTTCAGGTCCTCTTTATCCACTTTACACAGTTATGCCAGTAGGTGGAGATAAGTGATTGTCCATATGAGTGAGTTCAACCATTTATTAAACCTTTCATCTCCTCAATTTGTTTAATAACAGTAATTCATTCAGGAATGAAACAACTGCCTGTTTTAATAAATGAGTCACTGTTTTTTTTTTCTTTTTCCATTTAACTTAACTGTTTTATTTCAGGAATGAATCACAACTACACCAACTAACATTTTTGGTTCCCAAAATGTTCTGGGAATAAAATGATGATAAGCTAAAAAAACCCCTTGTTTATGAATGTGTTAGGCAGGGTCTATACACACACACACACACACACACAAAAAAAAACACCGCCAAAACAAAACAAAAACAAAACCCCACAACATTCTCAAAATAACCACCCAAAAATAGCCAAATGTGAACTACAGTATATATGAGAACATTCAGTGAGCAGTCTGAGTTTGCTGAGACAAACATTTAAACTTATCTTTAAATGTTGTTGCTTTTCTTAAACAAAAAAACCTCTAAGCATAGTTTTCTCAGACAGATCTGTAGAGGGGCTGAATGTAAGTGGAATAAAGTCTCCTATGGAATCTTAAAAGACTTCCTTTCTGCATTTTAGTGTGCTGCTAATGATGCTAAGTGTAAATATCTCATACTGCTACTGTACCTGACTACCTTAAACATGCCTTGGTTTTGTCTATACTTTTGAATAGTTTGGACTTTCGGAGCAATAAAGGTAAAGCTGTCTGCCTCCGGCACCATTCTTCCTCTGATATACATTTATGTTCTGGTGTCCTTCAGGGCTCCATTCTTGGCCAGGTACTGTTCAACTACATGCTCCCTTTGGTTTCTATTTTATCTAGATACGGTGTATCTTTTCAACTATATGATGATAACGCACAGATTTATCTGCCTATAAAGAGTGATGATAAGCTTGCCTTAAAGCCTATATTACATTGCTTGGACAAACTAAAACTTTGGCTCACTAGTAATGTATCATGCTTTAATGAGAGTAAGACTGAAATGATTTTGTTCAGTTCAAATGATCACAGCATTCATGACTTTGATCTTGATACTCTGTAACCATACAATACCACCTGTGTTCAGAGTCTGGAGGTTTTGTTTGATAACAGTATTAAATTTGAGAAGCAGATATGAGCTGTGGTTAGGTCTTGTTTCTATCATCTTTGTCTTTTGGCAAATGTTAAGGCCTTTTTGTCTGCTAAGAACTTTGAAACTACCATGCATGCATTTCACAATCAGTCTGTTATAACTCTTTGAATACTGGTCACATGTGTCACATGGTTGCAGTTAGTTAAAAATGTCTGATTTAATTTTAGTTAGATCTTATTTCACTTAATTGGCGTTTGGTCAAATACAGATTTTGTGTTTTTTGTTGCTAATGTATACAAATAAACTTGTACTGTATTAAAAGCCACTTGCTGAAATCAAAGTTTTTCTTTTAAAACGATATTTACTATGATCTTACTCTGAAGCATTGATTACTGGCCAGAAAACAGGGACATTAGGACCAGGAAGAATATCTGCATTTATCCACACCGGGCGGTTGATCCCCGTTTGGTTTTTTATTCTCAACAGATCCAATGAGGGTTCCACAGCATTGATACTTTTAAAATCCAGCTTTATCCCTAAAGAAGAATAGACACAAACCAATCATGATTTCTTCAATATGCAAGCAGATGTTTCAAGTACAGCTCCAGGTTGTTCACCTTTCTTTGATTCAAGTACAGCATCCAGCCACTCCTCAAGAGTGTTGTCACTGTATATGTCCGGTGGATGGGCCATGATGGGAATATTGGTTTCATTAGCTGTGTTATAACCTTTCACATTTATATCAGCCTCTAAGATCATGACACCACCTGTAATGTATTCAGTTAAAGTTAGAGTTTTTTTAAGCTATTTCCTTAAATAAAATATATAATATTATATCAAATGATATCAGAGCTCTTATCATAAATTGTGTGATCGCTTATCTAACACAATGCATTTCACAGGAATATGTTTATTATTAAACTGACTGAAGCGCAACCTTGAACAAAGGTATTAAGACAAACAAAAAAATCACTCTTACTGTTCAAGGCCTTGTTCATCTCAGATTTATTATTGGCTGCATGATACCATGTTGCATAAAGACCATCTTTCTCCTGAATTTCTCCAATTTGGTAAAGAAAGTCAAGCATGTCTCCATCAGATGGGAATGCCTCAATTTCCATGTCAACTGAAGCATCTGACATCATTCACAAGCAGTATCCAAATTGAACAACATTTAACAGGACACATCTATATATATATATATATATATGCAGAACCTGATTTTGCTGAGTTCGGCGTGTCCCTGGGTCAACATCTTTGTTGACCCTGGAACAACATTAGCCAATCAGATTTGAAGAACCAGTTTATGTTTTTGTGAAGTTTAGGCTTACAATCAGTGTTTGGTGCTTGTACATCATATAATTTCATTATTATGTATATAATCAAAGGTGTCGCATATGGAAAATACCAAACTCTGTATCCAGCAATATTTAATGGCAGTTTATTGTAACATATTAAAAAACACTTAAGAGTCCCCATACCTGATCTTGTGATCACAAATACTGAAGTTAAGATGATGAGAAGAAGCACAATCAGTCCGATAGCAACACATAATGCAATTAACTTCTCTCTTGTAAATATCCCCAGAAATGTTTTTGATTCTTTTCTTTCGCCTTCCTCCTCACTGTTGCAGTTCTTTTCATCTTTTTGTTTCATTGTTTTGCAATATCAGATATCTAAATGTTCACTCAGCAGCTGCACAATGACTCTGCTTTCTCTGAGGTCCAAACTGCCTTTTATCTGCAGACCATAAAATGGTGTGATAGGCCACCCTTTATATTCTTGCTGTCTTTTTTTTTTTTGCACCTTTATGCAAATATTCAATTAAAAAACCTCACACTTATTTGTAATAGAAAACAAGGAGATATGTGGCCTTGCAGACAAAAATACTTGCTTGTATGACACATATAACATTACATATGTAATATGTACATTATAAAAGGATTCTATTTAAAAAAATGTGCAAATGAAACAATGATTATTTAAGTATGTTTAAAAAGAAAATGCTACCTTTCTACTTGCTTTTTTCTAATAACGGTTTGGGAAATATACTAGCAATTGCAGAGTGAAAACTGTTTACTGTAAAGTAAATTCTTTTTGTGTATAATAAAATGCAAATAACTTAACATAATTACACTATCATATTACACTATCAAAAGTCCAATGTTTATCATACATTTATCAAGTGAACTAAGCTGTTCATGTTACATTATCTGTAATAAATAACATTATCTGATTTTCTTATCAAGTGCTGTTTGTGGCCTATTGGTTGTTTTTTCAGGTAAAATGAGTCTTAACTTCCTCTTTGGTGAGCCTTCAGCTGAAGATACATATTCTTGGATGACAGGTGCACCAGAGCTAACCAGGTCTGAACTGCAGGACTGATCCAATATATCCTGTGGAGCAGTGGATTCACTCACAGGAAGTGCAATATTTGGATCTGTAAGACTGTTGTGATCATCTGGAAGAGCTAAACTGTCTGTTTGTGGGAGTGTTGATGCCATTTGAGTTTCTCCCTCAACAGAAATATAATTTGGACCCTTTTCTATAGTGACATCATCTGTATCCTTAGACAGGGACTTTGATTGCTTGGTTACTTTTTTAGCATGCTTCTTTTTAGAGATATCTTGCATAGTACCATTTTCCTCTTCCTCACTTTCTGAGCATTCAGTGTTATCTTTAGATTGTTCGCTAGTCTTATTAATTTTAAATGTATCTTTTTTGTCCTTTTTGCTTTTCAATTTTTGCTTCTTACTCTTTTTGTATATCTTGTCTTCTTCAGTATCTCCTTGGTCAATGGGCTTTGGATGAACTCTGCTTTTACGAAGGGGGTTTAAATTTAATTTAACTTTCAGTGTTCTCTTTGCCTTTCCTCTGGTTTTCTGGGTATTTAAATGTCCTTGTGTGCTGCTTTTAGTCTTACACAGCTTTCGGGGGGTTTTCTGTGCAGATGTTTTAAAGTCCTTCATCCTGCTTTCCTTTTTGCATCTGTTAGTCATTGTGGGTAGGAGATGTTCCTCTGTCCCAGCTAGATCAAAAGTAACACTTCTTTGAGAATCTAACTTAAAACCCAGCTTAGTAGCTTGACTTTCACCATGTCTTCCTGCGTTTGACTTGTCATAACCTAAGTTGTCTTTGTATAGCATGGCATTGTACATTTGTGGTCCGTTTTGGACTGTGTTCTGTGAGTGAGTTGTAAACAAGTTCTGGTTATTACTCCCAGCTTGTCTGTATTCATAAGTCTGATGACAGTGCAGACAGCTGATGGTTTGGTAAATTGGTTGAGTACCAATGTCGTCAGCTTGGTGCTCTAACAGTGAGTGATTTCCTTGAGTTATTTCATTGTGGATTTGGTCTGGGGGTCTTAATGCGTCTCTCTGGAGGGCTGAGAAATGATTACTGAGGGCCAGCTGCTGTATTCTGACAGCTGAGATGTCGTTTGAACCCCCACGATGTTGGGAAGAAGTACCCTGACTACCCAGATAGATGTTGGGAATGCCTGCCCCACTCTCATTATGTCTTTGTCCACTTATCTCTGTGAATAAAACAGACTTTTGTCATTTAAATGAATCAAATTAGTCATTTAAAATAGACATTTAAGAATGTGCTTAGAGGTATAAAACAACTTAATAAACTAGATATGACCACTGGAATTGATGAAAATTCAAAAAGTGTTGTTACAAATGTCCTGTCACACATTTGTACTGTACATACACATACAATTCAGTGGGTTGTTACATATGTGTAGTTACACAAACATTGAAGCTGCAGATACAGTTTACCAATGTGTACTTATACTGTGGTTACTACGTACTGTAGATATCTAGTTACTATGCAAGCATACAGGTATTAGGGACACTTAATACAAAGTGGGACCAAAGGTCTGAAAACCTCTTCTTTGTCAACATTTCAAAGAAAATAGTGTCCTTGCTAGTTTACCTTTGATCCTCTGTTGCAACACAGAATGTTCATCATTCGATTCATGATGGCGATTAGCCAGCTGTTCACCTACATGAGTGGGTTTCTGCAGGACTATTTTTCTTTTGTGCTTTCCTACTGCATGTGCTGTAGAGCTGCACTTGTGACAGGTGAAATGACTCTCCAACATGTGTGATCCTAGATAAGAAGAGTCTTCTCTGTCCCAGGGTTGATGAGATTTGTAGTTGCTGTTGTACAGTGCATGGCACTTAGTTAGAGTGTCCTTGGCTTCGCAGAAATTCAACTCGGTTGATTCTAGACCAGACTCCACAACTCTATTTTCCTCCTGCACTAGTTCGAATTTCTTACTGAGTTTGTGGTATGCAATGGCAATGATTCCCAGGGTGATCCCAACACCACCTACAATTAAAAGCAGAGATATAGATTTTTTATGTCATGTGGTTTCAATCTAATCAGCTATGAAGTAAAAACTTTCATATATCTTGAAATGTAGGAGATTAGTCTAAATTATTAATGTACAAATAGCATTATTTTCTGCAGTCACAAAACATAGTAACATTTTACAACCTAAACAAACCAACCTTAAAATGATCTGAGATTTTAATAGACTAATTGTTCTCAGTGCACAATCATGAGTAGACATTTTTAATTACCTTGATGTATATGTATGCTTTATTTCAACCTGGTCTCATAAAAATATGTACCTCTTTGCACTTTTTGTGCAACACTGATTTACGTGCCTTACTTTTACTACTTTGATATATGTATTGCAGTGGTTCAGAATTGAAATTTCCATGGACTATTGCTCTATTGTGTCGGAAATATGCACTACACCAAATCTAGCCCTAAACCTAGCCGACAGTGTTAACAAATTCAAAACTGATTTAAAAATGCACTTGCTGCGCCATTTCAACTTTCTTTTACACAGATTTGAATTGTTTTGTCGAATCATAATTACATAGGATTCAAACCGGTTTTCACATTTCCTAGCATATTAATATTGTTTTGAAGTCATAACATGATATTTATCATATAATTGTGCGAAAAATGCGCTTTATTAATCGAAACGAATGTAAATGTGTATGAAAAGTAATAAAAGGTGTCAGAGTTTTACTGTGTTCATTTCTTTTGGAAACGGCAGTGATATCTATGTACTTGTTGGTACATATTTCATGTCTTTCTTAAAAGTGCACCAAGATACATTTATGCCTTGAGACCATGTAACTTTGTTTTTAAAGAAATAAAAGAAACAGTTCACTCAAAAATTAAAGTTGAAATCTTACCTCAGACCCAAAGTCTATAAGACATACAGCAGATCAGTTACTTCATCAGAATATTTTTTGGGCTACTTTATAATTGATTATGGACATATGTTTTGCTCAGAAATGATATTTCAAAGTTAAACCTCCTTAAAGATGGATTTGTTTTTTTTTTTACAGACATGTAGCTTTTCTTTGCACAAGACAATGGACCCTTTTCACATTTACGGATTTCTCTGCAGTGGAAGTTGTCACAGTTGTGTAAACTTGAATAGCAGTGAATGGGATGGTACCACAAATATATATTTTTTGCATTCTCATTTGCTCAAATAGCAAAACAAAACTCCACGAGTGTTTTCAGTATCATTCCTCTGATAGACGCTTCATTGGAAACACCCTGGCATCTTTTTGTAATTTGATGCAAAGGTAATATAATACAAAGAATGGTCTTATAAATGTGCATACATTTAAAAAAAAAATACAAACAAGAAACACTTTGCTTTGCTGGATTTACGATGCTGTTGACCATTAAATGCATCATCACAGTCTTGTGAAAAGGGTCCATAATTGATGGACTGGAACCACGTGGATTACTTGTGGATTATTCATTATTATTTATCAGCTGTTTAGACATTCACTGCAGAGAATCCATTGTCATGCAAGTTGCTAAATTTCTCCAAACATGTTCCAATTAAAAAAACAAACAAACAAAATGATATACATTTAGGGTGAGCTTAAGGCTGAGTATATTTTAGCAAATTATATATATATTTTTTGTGAACTATTCCTTTAATACGATAGTTATGTCCTCAACCTTATAGTGAAAATAGGCAGAAAGTCTTGGTATCAAGAATTTGCGTTAGATACTCACCCAAAAATGAAAATACAATGGCAATAGCAACATTTCTAATATATTGCTCAGAAGGGTTGTATCTTTTAGCCACAGCCTCCACTGTTATATTCCTGTTTGGTGGGACACAGTTAGTGTCAGTCAATTCCAGCACAGTTTGTACAACTGCATTATCTGTGTTCACACAAACCATCCTCTGCCCATTGTACAAGACTTTTTCAGGAGCCTGAATGTAAGTGTTGAGAAATAAGGCCAGCTCTCTCAACTCACATGTACAGTTCCAGAGGTTCAAATCAAGGTTCAGCACTGAGAGCCACGACAGATAGGAGAATGCATCTGGAGCGCTGCTTAGATGATTGCGGGACAGATCGAGCCTGCGGAGACGAGGAAGCCCTCTGAAGCTATCACGTCCTAAGTACACAATGAGGTTGTTGGACAAGTCCAATGTTTCCAGGTTTCTTAGATCAGCATGGGCAAAAGTTGTGGAGTTTAAGCAGTTGAGGATGTTCCCCTCTAGCTGAAGTGATTTTAAAGCTTGAGAGCTTTGGAACCAGGAGCCATCAATGTCATTCAGATTGTTGTTACTAAGCTGGAGCGTCTCCAGTCTGTGAAGCCAGGAAAATGTGGAGCTGACTAGGGTTTGGCTGGAGATGCGGTTATGGTCCAGCAACAGTGCAGTTAGAAGAGAGAGGTTCTGAAAGGCATTCTCCATGATGCTAGAAATGGCGTTGTTGCTGAGTGCCAGAACACTCATGTTGGATAATTTAGAGAGGACCATGTTGTCCACAGAATCAATGAACCCATCAGTGAGCATCAAAGCTTTAGTAGAGCCTGGTGCATCTAAGTATGATGAATAAAAGCAGTTAAATTACAAAAACACCATACTTAAGGAAATACTCATCAAAAAAGCTTTATTAAACTAGACTACTTATGTAAAAAGTACAGAAATAGCAGTTGTCACTCTATATCTCACAATATAGTAACAAGCTTTAATTAAATGTTTAGATTCATAATCAAAATAACTTTTTTAATGTGGGGGGCAAAGTTGCAATACAACAGTGATTGAGAGGAAATAAATGTTCCTTAACCCATAAGGACCGGGACAATTTCTCCTTATAGGAAAATTACGAGCCATATAAAACAGACCAAATGGACCACTTGTTTCTGCAGTTGTTTTTAAAATTCAACCACTCAAGATCTGAATGTTACATATATGTGACATTGGGCATTTATGATACATTTTTGATGTTACAGATTTGTTACACTGGGCATTTACTTCTCAGTTAAAAAAAACATTTGATAATTTTTTTGCTAAATAAGATTTTTCTTTTGCTTTTCCACAACATGCATCAAAATTATTACTTTACTGGGAATATAAAACAAAAACCTTTTGAAGAAGTAATAAAGTTTTTGCATTTTATTTGCTTTGCTGGAACATTTCTCAAAACTACATAATTGTGACCATTCAATTTTACGTCATTTTGTTACATATAAAATTCTACCTTTTCATGTTTATGCTTTAACCAGAAATCAATATTTAGATATTTTTTTTCACAACTTGAAAATGTGCAAACTGAATGAAAAGTTTGTAATGTTACATATACTGTATGTGACATGGGTGTTTATGGTGAATTTTTGATGTTACATTGGATGGGCATTACTTCTCAATTGAAAAAAAAAACCTTTTCAGTTGCTTTATAAGAGTATTTTTGCTTTTCCACAACATATATCAAACTTTTTTACTTTTCTAGGAAGATAAAACAAAGATCTATTTAAGAAGTTTTTGCATTTTATTTGCTTTGCTACAACATTTTTCAAAATCACTACTGTGACCATTACATTTTACTGTACATCAACTCTTTTGTAACATATCAAACCTCTCCCTTTTCAAGCAAATGGTTTAGCCAGAAATACATTTTTACTATTTTGTTTTTGTCACAACTTGAACATGTGTATACTGAATGAAAATAAATAATGACCTCACACTGGTTAATATGCTGTAAAATATGTTATAAATATGCATGCAGATTTGTTCTTTAAAAAAATGCTTTAAAATAAGCAGGAAATATTTAACACAAAAATAACTGATTCAGCTAAATTAATTGAGCAGCTCATTACCATCTCTCTTAATGTGAAAAATACGTCACATCAAAAACTCCACCTGTTATAATGTTAGCAGCCCAATGTGACATATGTCAGCACAATATCTTCGTGACTTGTTTTAAATATATATTTTTTTAAAGAAATGCATTAAACCCAGGTTAAGGGTAATCTAGGATATGTTATTAAAACATTAGAATTGTTGCATGGGTTGAAATTTGGTCCTTCAGTAACAAAAACAATTTTACAATTTTAACAATTTTTAAAAATGACCGAATCTGCAACATGTGCTTATCCAGACAGAGGACCGTTATGGAAATGTTGTCATGGTAACCAAAAAATGCAAATATTTTTTCCAGCAAAGGTTTAAATATGTTGTTTTGTGACCTTAGAAATTTAGATTTAGGCACCACTTCCAATAGATTTAGTGTACTCAAAGGGATAGTTTTCATCAAGAAACTAAAATTCTGCCGTAATTTTCTCACCCTCATGAATTAATCAAAAGATATTTTGAATAATATTTAAACTGTTCCTTGCGTTGGTAAACTGTCATTTTAAATTGAGTTCTTTAACCACATAATAATTTACGTACCAATAATGTTTAAGAGTTTATGACAGATGATGACATCTTCAGAACACACCACACAAGAAGAAGGGCAGAGCAACGACAGCTGAACTTGAGAGATCACCATCAGTAGAAGGCAGACACCTGAGAGGAACCATTAGTATAGTGTTCACCTATGTTAGTCTGACAGTTTTTCATCACTATGAGACAACAATATGCACATACTTCTCATGATTTGGCACTGATGTCAGATAGTGTTGGACATCCTAAATGGCTTATGTGGTCCATGGCCTTTAATCAGCTTTGCAACAATTTTAGAAATTCTTCTAAAACAAAGCAAAAACTTGTCAACACAAATACAACAGTGTTCTTTTGTCAATATCTACATTCACTGACTAATACTTGGTCATAACTATTTTTTTTTTATTTTTTTTTGGCAACTGCACCTGATGCTGCACTCCCCTGACCTCTGTTGCCAGGAGATGCTGACTGCAAGACAGATGAGGAAGGTAAAGTTATAAAACATGCATGATCTTTCACCTGATTCCTTCTGTGGAGGTGATTCTGCTTTCTACATAGTGTGTAAGGACACTAGCAACACCTGCCACCTATTCTTTGACTGCAAAATAAAAAAGCAACTGATAATAGGTTCACATCTCAAACAGCTGCTAATTAACTCCTCCTTGAGGAAAAATATTGCTTAAAATCATGCTTTACATAATACAGCCAAGTTGAACACAAAACACTGACACACTTCAGCACAAAAATAAACATTATATATATATTTCAGGTTTCTTTGATTAATAGAAATTAGAAATAGATGTTCTTTAGTAAAAATGTAAGTCGCTACTGTCACTAATACTGTCCATTTAATACCACCATTATAAATTATTAATCTCTTTCAAAAAATATCTTACTGACCTGATACACACACAAGCACACACACACACACACACACATATGGATGTATGCATAAATAAATTAAAAAAAGGTTTCTAACCATCCATATATCTATTGACCTGGGTTAAATTTAGGTTCTTAAACATTTTACAGCTGTGCCTAACTTTTTTTCACATAATCAATACATAAAAACACTCTGTGCTTACCACACCTGGAGTAGCGAAATGTCAAACACTCGTACCCATGAGCTGAGAGTCCAAACAAGTTTCTAAACCTTTCCTCAGTATTAGATTTTCAATGGTTCCACTGTAATAAAGTGGTGTATGTCAGTGAACTGATCTTAGCACAAATGGGGCACTTGTTGAACCAGCATGTTACCTGATCTCATGTAGAGTGATCTCAATGTAGAGTGTCCAGCACTGAGGCTTGACGGTCGCAAATACACTGCCTTAAGTTCTAAGCTCTTATTTACAGTGCAGCCCAGTTGTCAATTGGATATTCAATATCACATTTAAAAAATTTAAAACATCTTAAAAAATCCTTCTGATTACTTGGCTCTAAATCGTTTAGCTACCCAGCAAGCTCTTATCACTTTACAGCCCCTCACGTATATAAGTACCAGTATATTATGGTTTATCAGTTGAGAATATGTTCAGGAGGCAGACACACTCTGTCAGTTTAAATTTAGATTAAAGACCAGTTTAAAGATCTGTTTAAACTACAAAGAGTTTAAAGATCTGTTTAAACTACAGTGTGATGTGTTCCTAGGTCAACCTTTTTTTTTGACAGTGGAACATAATTTTAATCCAAAAATGTAGTCTTTACCAAATCCCTACACCTAAATTTAAACCTTACCCATGATTAATACGTAAAATCAGATACAATTATAAATGAATGACACTGACGTACAAGCACTAAACACTGATTGTAAGCCTAAACTTTACAAAAACTATAAACTGGTTCAAATCTGATTTGCTAATCACAATGTTTTTTCCAGGAATATGTTGCACTTTTTAAAATCAGGATCTGCAGCATACATGTAACACATTATCACATTTAGTTTGCATAAATTAAGTCAACCGGAATGTGTAACACTTCCTATAAGACAAAGATTTTGCTTATATTATATATCTGTATAACAGACAACTGGAACATCACTGTTTTCTCCAGAGCTGCTTTATAGCTGAATAGAACTACTTTCTTAATCGATGATCTTTACATAGTATTTCAATGGAACTGAATCACCACTAAACTGAAATTATTATTTTTTCAGGGCTGCAAAACTGATCTCTGAACTATCATTTAACTATTATTTTCCTGTTAATTCCTATAAAGCTGCATATACATATTGCATATAGTGCTATTCAAAGGAAAGTGACTTGCTTTGAAGATTTAATTAATCTGTTTATTTAATTTCATTTCCACCAAAAGCGCATCTATGATTTGTTACATATATGTGATTCATATATGAAAATAGCTGAATTTGACAAAAAACAGTTGACGGTAGCCAATGACTTCCATATTTTTTCTTTTCATTCTTGGCTACCATCAAACTATTTGCTTAACCACATTCTTCAAACTATGCCTGCTTGTGTTGAGCATAGAAAGAAATTCATAAAGGAATGGAACAATGTGAGGTTGACTAAAGGCTAACTCTTTCTTCTGTGACAAAATAAGACACTCCCTTTAATTCAATGACAATTTAGTTATGTTGCATTGGATTTCCTGCATAATTTCATATGATCAAAATCATCTTTCCACTGGCTCCAGGGCTGTTGATGATGTCTTCATGAGCCTGGGATGCTTTATCAAGTGTATATTCAGGACCAGTCACAGGTTTCAACCATCCTGTCTCCATTCCTGCAAAAAGAGCTGCAGCACACCCTGATGTTTCATTCTGTGAAAGACACAGATAACGAAAACCTGTATTTTACCATGAATTCTTTGCAAAATAAGATTTGTCATAGGTGATGATGAATAAATGCATTATATTCGAAGCATAAATTCTAGAAAAGAATATGTAATGTCAATATGTAAGCCCACCGTACATTAGTTGCACTGTATAAAGTCACACCAATGATACTGGTCTCTTTCATCATGGTGTCTCTGGGGTTGATTTCAACAGGGCCTCTAGAGCCAACAATCTGAAGGAAAAAAACAATATGATGAAAACAAAAACAAAAATGTTTAAAACATTTGCTAAACAAACACAGGGTACTTACAATAACTCTGCCACCAAAGTCAAGCAACTGAAGGTCATTACCGAGGTTGATGTTGGACAACATCTCAATGATTACATTTACACCTTGTCCACTGGTAGCATCCTAAACATAGGAGACCAGCTGAAAAACCACCTTTACTTTTATAATCACAAACTATTGCTATATAAAGTATATCTATGATAAAGTCAGATAATACTGCACAATGTGTGACTTACACTACCATTCAAAAGTTCAGAAAAGGGGTCAAAGTTCTTTTTAAATATACATTTACTCATCAAACATTCATTAAACAGACTGTTGACCGGCATCAAAAGTGACAGTAAAGACGTTTTATAATGTTTAACAGATTCCTATTTTAAATAAATGCTCTTTACAAATCCTATTCATCAAAGAATCATGTATTACATTAAATCTCATCCTAATGGTCTAAAGCCCCTACCCTGTTTCTCACGGGGACACAAATTGTTTCTAACATTTTGTTGTCATCCGAATGTAGAACATCTCTGTTTATCTTTTATCCCTGCATACATTTAATAATAAATAGGATTATGCTGTACAGTTAGGTCCATATATACAGTGGGGCAAAAAATTATTTAGTCAGCCACCAATTATGCAAGTTCTTCCAATAAAAAAGATGACAGAGGCCTGTAATTTTCATAATAGATATACCTCAACTATGAGAGACAAAATAATAATATAAAAAATCCAGAAAATCACATTGTAGGATTTGTAATGAATTAATTGGTAAAAAATAAGTATTTGGTCACCTACAAACAAGCAAGATTTCTGGCTCTCACAGACCTGTAACGTCATCTTTAAGAGGCTCCTCTGTCCTCCCCTCATTACCTGTATTACTGGCATCTGTTTGAACTTGTTATCGGTATTAAAGACACCTGTCCACACCATACCTAATGTGAAGCATGGGGATGGAAACATTATGCATTGGGGCTGTTTTTCTGCAAAGGGACCAGGGGTCCGTTCTTCGTACGTTGCTAACTCATTTAGCTGGATTTGATTGTTGTGAATTTGTCCTGATCTTGGTCCGTAAGCTTAAACTTGCTTGGGAGCAGGTTTATGTCATGTAAACAAGATTTAGGCTGCGCTCCTGGCGGGTTATGATTGGTTGAAATGGCGAGGTCACATCTGATTCGTTAAAGAGCATGACTGACGCGGACTGACTTAAGTGGAAAAAGAAATGTATCTTGCAAGAATTTGTAGAAAATAATTATGACGATTCACACACGAATGATGACCACAGCCACACACACATATATATATATATAAATATAAATAAAATAAAATATCCTGAAAAAACATGTAACAAGGGCAGCACTAACATATTTAATTTGTTCGTTACTTTTTGCCAGTCCTCTCTCCTGGCTTTTGCAGCATTTGCTGTGATTCCCGGTGTCTTTATTAAAGTTTGAAATTCTCCATAACCCTCTAATAAAAGCTCTTGCTCTGCTTGAGAAAAAAAATTAGCTCGCTCTTTTGCCATTTTGTCAACCAATCGAAGGGGTTGTGATCAGCGTTTCTATCGATACATATTGCCTTTTAAACCAATGCACGAACGCGCAATAATCCTAGACAACTCAATCCAGCCATTCTAATCATCAACAACAGGTGTGCTCTAAAAAACAAATTAGCCACATCGTAATTAGCACAATGATCTAATCTTAGATGTGTCAGTTCATTTCGGATGTATCAAGCGACATATAAAGAACGGACCCCAGGATGACTGATCTGTGTAAACGAAAGAATGAATGGATCCATGTATTGTGAGATTTTGAGTGAAATCCTTGAAGATGAAACGTGGCTGGGTGTTTCAGCATGGCAATGATCCCAAATACACCACCCGGGCAACGAAGGAGTAGCTTCCTAAGAAGCATTTCAAGGTCCTGGAGTGGCCTAGCCAGTCTCCAGGCCACTCCAGTTGAAAGTCTGCTGAAACTGCTCTAGAAGAGATTTGTATTGAAGAATGGGCCAAAATACCAGCAAGTGTGTAAAAACTTTGTGAAGACTTACAGAAAATGTTTGACCTCTGTCATCGACAACAAAGGGTAAATAGCAAAGTATTGAAATGAAATTTTGGTATTGACCAAATACTTTACCATAATTAGCAAATAAATTCTTTAGAAATCTTACAATGTGATTTTCTGTTGTTTTTTTTAATTTTGTCTCACATAGTTGAAATATACCTATGATGAAAATTACAGGCCTCTCTCATCTTTTTAAGTGGGAGAAATTGCACAATTGGTGGCTAACTAAATACTTTTTTGCCCCACTGTATATGGGGACAGGCACATTTTTTTTTTGTTATTTTAACTGCTGAAAAATGTTACTGCATTTATTTACTAATGCAAGTTCTCAAACACAAACACATCTAAGGTGTACATATGGACAAACATGGTCTGGCATTGTAGGGGTGATCCGTATACGTTCCATTCAAAGTGCATTTAAGTGTGCGAGACGTAAATTAAATCGTATTCACTTATTTACGGTGCAAATCC
>JAUCMS010000044.1:4556575-4569723 GCA_032357445.1 Enteromius radiatus | reverse complement strand
TATTAGAATCAGGTGCGTTAACAAAGAGAGACATGGAAAATATGCAGAGCAGGGGGCGCGAGGACTGGAATTGAGAAACACTGCTATATTATAATCTAATTTATGTGGTATGGTATATTTTTTAATTTGTTTATTTTTCTCTGTTTTCTAACTATACTCACCAAATTTTCTGTTAGTTTAACATATTTCACATTTATTTTTTTACATATATATTTATTATTATACTCTATACACTATGTACACATTTATATATTTATTATCATTTAATTGTAGAGCTGCGTGATAATCACTATGCTATATGTAATGTGCATCTTTTCAGTAAAGCTGGTTCTGTAATCAGTGCTAAATTCCATCAGGTCAAATCAAATCCCTTTTATTTGTATAGCGCTTTTAAGATTGACACAGATTGTGTCAAAGCACTGAACAGTATTAAATAGGAGAATAGAGTGATAGTAATGTATAATGATTAACATTCAAATTTTATTGAATGCAGAGATGGTCTCTGTAATCAAATTGACAATAATCGCAAAAAACTAAGCAAGCCAGAGGCAACAGCGGCAAGGAACCAAAATCCCATCCATGACAGAATGGAGAAAAAAAGAACATTGGGAGAAACCAGGCTCAGTTGGGGCTAATTCTCCTCTGATTTCACATTGAGCCACGTTTACAACACAGACCCGTTGTTCACTGATGAGCTGCGTAAAATCATGCTGATAATGAATGTGGATTTACGTAGCTCATAATGGAATAACAGCTCCGCGTAGTAAATGCGTCCCAAAGTGAAATCACACATCTGATGGAATTTACAGAACTAGCTTTACTGACATTACATAACATATCACACAATGATTATCGTGCAGCCCTATTGCAATAATAAATATTTCATAAAACTAATTCAGCTTTGGTGACCATAAGACACTTCTTCTAAAGAAAACAGTATTACTTCACCCAAAAATGAAAATTACGTCATTAATCATTAACCCTCATGTTGTTCCAAACCCATAAGACCATCAATCATCATGAAGTTCAGTGGATACTCTCCAAAATGGCAGAAGATGGTAATTGTTGAATTAATTATGATATTATTGTTTTCTTTTTGCACAAAAATTATTCTTGTAGGTCTTACAGATTCTGAACCACATACATTTCTACATCTACAAACTACATTCATTTTTGTGTGAACTAATCCTAACAATGATATTTATTAACTAATGTTAACAAAGAAAGGAAAAAGTAAATCCTATAAAAATATAAAAAGAAAGTTAAACCTTAATTTTATCCAAATAGTCTTTTTCTCTGTGGTTGAATGCAAGGTGAGCTCCATTGCTGAGAACCAGTTGCATACCCTCAGATGTCCCTACTGTACCCAGAACTTTAAGGCCAAATGCTCGTGCCATCTGACACGCAGCAATGCCTACCTACAAACACAAGATTAAAATTAATTTGAAGGAAAATGTTTGAAGGAAAAACATTATGGGTTATGCGTGTAACCATGGTTTCCTGAGAGGGAATGAAATGCTGTGTCCTCTAGCGGACACTTTTGGAGACTTCTGCAAGCAAAAACTCCAATCCTATTGCTCCATGTACCTTGTGACATCATGAACGGCATACACTGATACATTGATACAAATGAAAAAAAAAGCATTGCAATTAACAGTGCTTGCATTTTAATGTATTGTATTTTCATGGCTTGCATTTTTATGCACTGCATTTTAACATGGTTGTATATTTACGTAATAAATATTTCAAACGGAAACTTTTCACAAACATTTTCATTGTTAAAATTCAGTAGTCAATATTCACCTCACAAAATTCATTTTCAAAATATTCAGTTTGTTTAATAATTCCAGCAATAATATTTGTCAGGCAACTTCTGGTTATTTTTATTTCACTTTACAAATTCACTTCACTTTCACTTCCGAAAATCCAGTGGTTCAAATTCGACAGAGGAAAAGCACATCCAGGAAAAGCAGTAAATTACTGACAAAAGAAGCCATCTGCTGTTAGACGTCTTCACCAGCGGGTGGTGCTAGCGGCTTTGAGTGCGAACGACAACAGGTCAACAGCTCTTTACAAACGACATGTGCAAACACACAAAGTGTTAGTTGTAAGATATTATTTTAGGGCTGCGCTGTTAATTGAAATACTTTATGCCCCCTTTCTATCTGTTTCACTCCTCCGTAAAAGTGAACTCTCACGTGTAAATAGGTAAAATTGTGTAACCCGTACGCCTAAATGGTCAAATACACGCATAATTAGAGATTATTCACGTAAATCCTCATTAGTTATGTAATGATTTAACAACAATAAAAGACTGAAATGACATGTGTAACAGTAAATTGGAACCGTGCGGCTCCAAGGTCCCCAGTGAAGAGCTTGTAACCTAGATGGTCATTTGGGATAAGACCACAGGAACCAGATGAGTCTTCTGCACAATCTGACTTTGCTGCAACATGTACCATCACAAAGAGGCACCAAATCTCTTTCCAGAACATTCTCTCACACCGTTCCTGGCTGGTGGAATGACCTTCCCATAACTATCCGAAATGCCAACTCCCTTACAACCTTCAAACGACTTCTGAAAACACATCTCTTTCAATACTACTTGACATCATAATAAAAAATAAAAAAAAACTAACCCTACTCCTTCCTTCCCTCTCTAGCCTGCACTTATTTGAAGATTGCCTGTTGTACGGTATTATGAGCACTTCCTAAGTCATTTTTGCCTCTTATGACTAATTGCTTGTTGTTTTCCCCCACCTGTAAGTCGCTTTGGATAAAAGCGTCTGCTAAATGAATAAATGTAAATGTAAATGTAACAAACTAGGACTTCACTTGACTTTACTATCCTAACAAGGCTCAAGAAGACTACTATGTTCCTAGGAAGGACTACTAGAAAAGGGGACCTACTGAAATTGCTAAGACCACAAGCAATGAGCTGTCTGCTTAAAGCCCTGGGGAGACTATTTAAAACCCTATAGCAATCGCAAAGATATCCTCAGATAAAGCTATCACTGAGGTAAAATACAGCCAACTCCTGATAGCTTTATTACAAGTAAGCTGTCCTGCCATAGCCATGGATGTATTAATTATTATTAATATTACTAAGCAGAAATCTTGTCAAAAGTACCGACCGTGATAACAGTTGGTACTAAGATGGTACTATTAAGCATGTTCTTAATCAGTGTCAGTCCCATAGAGGATAGCAAACCACCATGTTATTGACAAGACACTCAAATGAGGGAGATCAGAAAATATGAGATACGGACTTTAATTGCCATTTGTGCCATATATTAATTTTTATTGCTAAAAATCATCAAATATCCTTATTATGTTTTAGAATAAATATATCAAAATATAAAGAAACTTTTTATAAAAGTTATCAGATAAACATTTTAGAATAGAGTTGATCATTCTTTTACACTGGCAAAATACTATTTCAGTTGTTTCAAACAATAAAATTAAATTTTGCAGATAAGGTGAACATCTTTGAGCTATTTTTAGCGTAGTAGTTATAAATGAAGCCCCTGGTCTTTTACACTCACTGATACAAACAAATGGCTCCTGAAGACAACAAAAGTTGGTGGTGTGTTCAGCGGGCAAGCTTTTATTCTTCTGGGAGGCCGCTCATGACATCACATGCTATGTGGACCAATAGGATTAGAGTTTTTTTCACATGTGTTTCAGACACTGGTCATGCTGGCAGCAAAGTGTCCACTAGGGGACAAAGTCCCTAAGAACTGTGGTTCCCAACCATGTTCATGGAGGCCCTCCCAACACTGCGGCTGTATCTGAAATTGCTCGCAATACCCTCAAATACGGAACTATTTGAGGTGACTATTAGAGAATCACCATAATGCAGTTTGAGTGTCGCACACCAAATGAATTCTCATGTTTTGCCAGAAGATGGGGCCCGAAGCGGGATCCACCATGGGAATGGAAATTGTACTTCAAAATTTTAAGGAAAAATGTACACAAATCTGATTAACGCAAATCATTTTTAAGTACAATAATGCTATAAATTTAAGGTAAATTTTGCACATCCTACCCCACCACTGGCTCCATGGATAAGAACTGTCTCGCCTGCTTTGGCATGAGCCCTGGTTAAAGGAAAAATTTACTCTTTATAATGCATTCTTTTTACAAAGCACTCGTCCATGACGTAATACAACACAGGTACAAACTCACTGTATAATGATTATTAAATTGTTTAACTGGTTTATATATAATTTCTGTGACAGAACTGTCTCGCCTGCTTTGGCATGAGCCCTGGTTAGAAGAAAAATTTACTCTTTATAATGTATTTCTTAAGCTCCAAACACCTCGAGCAGTACCATACCCATGACCTCATTCAAGACTCTACATGAAGACTACAAAATCTTACTTTTGAACTAATGCCCGGTATGCAGTAAAATATGGGACTCCAATAGCTGCACCCTGTTTGTAGTCTAGGGAATCAGGAAGCTTGTGAACAGTGTCCTCTGAGGCCACAGTAAACTCAGCATATCCTCCCGTTACTGTGCCTGTGGTGAAGACTCTGTCACCTGTCTGTGAAAACAGAAGAAATTGTAATCCATGCAAAGCAAACATGTAAACTTGTAGTCAGTGTGCAAGATGGGTCACAAGTTGATAAAAGAAATCACGGCACCTGTAGGAGGCAAACACCATCCCCAACAGCTTCAACCACACCAGAAATATCTGATCCTGGAGTATAGGGCAAGTTGGGTTTTCGAGCATGGGATCCAGAGCGGATGTATGTGTCCACTGGGTTTATGCCACATGCATGGACTCGAATCAGAACCTACAATAGCAGAAAGTGTTTAAACCTCTTAAAAAAAAAAAATCCTTCAGAAATGTTCTGCCCAAAGAAAATGTGTTATTATTATTGTTATTAGTATTATTATGTTGTTAAAAACTGCTGAGTAGAACTTTTCAGGTTTCTTGAACAGACATTACTTGAACAGAAAGTTCAGAAGAACTCATTTATCTGAAATTATAATGTAATATTATAAATTTCTTAGCAATACCTTTTTTTTTTTTTTTTTTTTTAATTTAATGCATACTTGCTAAATGCAATTTTACAATTCTATGTTTTTTCATGCTTCATACTGTAAAGCTGCTTGCTTTAAAGCAGTCTTTTACATAAAGTGCTCCATAAATAAACAAGAACCCTGATTGCACCAGTAATGATGACACAATTTGCTTTTTTGGGGTAAACTATTGCTCAATTATGAATCTGACAATAATGTAATTTTATGTAATCTAGATTGATTCTTCAAAATGAAGTTAGTTATAATAAGAAGTTATGTCAAGATAAATAAATAATTTGCATCCTTTTTAATGGGAGAAAACTAAACTAAATTCCTATCTTAATCAGTAAATTTTTTGACCCACCTGTTTCTGACCAGGATTTGGCACAGGCATGTCTGTGCAGAGTTTTAAAACGGAAGGGGCTCCAAATTCTGACACCCTAATGGCTCTCATTAATTTAGATGTGGCCATAGTAGCCTCTCCAGAACAAGTGGATTGAAAAGGTAGGTTGAAGTTTGACTGGTGTCTGAACTGTTGAAAAAATAACAATCAATAAATTAGGACATCTGAATCGAAATGATCTAAATAAAGATTTCACCAACAGCCTATTATAGTATATATCACATGTAGTGCACAATCGTTACACAGCGTCACGTTCTAAAGAACCTTGTTCACCTGCCACGCAGGTCGCAGCTCTCTGCAGTTGTTCACTTCCGTATGAAATGTATTTGTACCCATCCCGGCCACCGTACCCGACCGTGCTCTTAAAACGTCAAACATGAGATAACCTATGTCGTACAGCTAGCAAGCAAACTAAACATTTTAAATCTGATTGTTTACTTAATGATATTGCTCCAGAGTTCGGCAAAAAATAGTATAACTCATTAGTATTGTAATACCTAAACATGGCCGTCGATACATTTGAGTCATGGAAGAATCAGTGTCTCAATAAGTGTGATTTTAGTAAGAAGGGCAGTGTGGATGACGATATTTCTCATATTGTCTCCTTTATCAACAGCCACGATCAGTATTTCACGACAAGCTCTTGCTCCGGAAGAATCATCCTTTTTGATGGGGTAAGAACGAAAAGTTATTTTTGTCTCCAGTATGATTTTTTAAAATACATTTAAAGAAAATATTTTGAAGAATATGGGTAACGAAACGGTTGCTTACCCCTTTGATATCCATAATATATATACATTTTAAGCCACTTCGATTACACACGTTCTTGTCTTAATTTTTTTGGTGAACTTAACGTTACCCCATTGAAGGTTTGAACACTGCCTGATTTTTTTATATTATACTTAAAAATAATAGTGAAGTCAATTTAACTATGAAATAACACAATGTAAAATGTAGTATTTACGTTATATTTATTTATCAACCAACCAAACAAACAAAAAGCATTTAGACCATGTAAGCTACCGTACAGAGGCGGCTTGTCAGGGGAGGCACAGACAGCTTCCCCAATGTTTATAAAATTCAGAATTAATTTCGGTCAGTTTGTGTCTCAGAATGTGTATGTTTTGTTTGTAATTTCACTGCATAGCTTTCTACTGCAAATGTGCCGAATCTGCTGATGTAATACAACCGCTAAGTGATAGAAAAGGGGAGGGGATGCTTCTCGTTGCTCTTGTGGGCGTTTCTGAATTTCTGAGCGTTTCCTAACTGCTGGGTGTTTATCAATCATGCAACCAAAATAACTCCCCTGACCTAACTCTACCCCTAAGCCTACTCTCACTATGACGTCGGCCAATCAGAGAAGTATGCTGCAGAGAAGTATACTTGCTTCAGATGACTATACTTGGCCTCCGTTGGTTTTAAAAAAAAAAAATAAATTAGCCAAGTGTTCACTTTCGGCGCTGTGGAGTGTTGAGAAAAGAAACCTCGCAAGGGACGCTTACAGCTTTGGGGAGACCGATTGAGACGTAAAATTACGTGATACTAGTTTGAACGTCTCCTGCTGCATACTTACGATGAGTGGATGTTGAAATTTTTTATCTTACTCAGATTTACCAAGCTGTTATTCAAATGTAAATTAAAAATAAAAATGCTGTGCGCGTGTCGTTTTCTTTATGTTTTCGGACTAAAAGCAACTAAAAGACCATTTTAAGGTCGTAATAATAATCGGCAGAGATCCCCACACCAACACAATTAATGTGCCCACGAGCTGCTACTGGTACTGTAAGCCTATCTCAAAAGATCGTTATGGTAACTAGAATTGTATGTTTATTGGTCACTGTGATATATAATGGTATGTTCTTATCTAAGGCATGGGACTGCCAAGTGCAAAAGCAAAACTGCTCCTGGTTATTTGTTACCCATCAGAAGTGCCAAAGTGAAGATGTGGTGAGAAATTCAGCACTGGAAACATTTTGAAAATATAGTGTACACAAATAATCAACCTTGTTTAAAGCTTTTTGTATTTCTGAAACAGCTTACAAGTCTGGAGAAGTGTGTTGGAGATGCCACTTTGAAGTTTGAGCCTTTTGTCCTTCATGTTCAGTGTAAAAGGCTTGAAGACGCACAGCTACTGGTGACTGTCATATTGAATTATAATGAAACTGACCATAGAAATTGGTTAAAGGGGATCAAATAATAACTTGCATTTTATGGTTTATTCCTTAGCATTCTGTTGCGGTAAACTCTGGCTTTAGGAATTCTGGTATAACTGTGGGAAAGAAAGGCAAGATCATCATGGTAAGATACACATTGTGCTTTTTGCTCAGAATTTAAAGATACATCAGTACTCTTCTGTGGTCTGAATAACTTGTATTTGTTTTGAAATTTTTTTAGGCAGTACGCAGCACGCATTGTCTTGAGGTTCCTGTCAGCCACAGGGGAACTGTCCTCATCACTGATCAATATCTTGATTTCCTTGTCAGAGTTTCTAACCAGAAAATGGAAGAAAATCACAAAAGAATAGAAAGGTATATTGTAAGCAGAGTCTGTGCTTATATACTGTAGGAATTAAAAGTATTCTTTTAATAAAAATAATATAATTTAATTAATTTGAGAAGTTGAATGAAAACTTTTAAATAGATGCTCAAATGGCATCAAGGCTGTAATGGAGGCAAAAACATTTGATCTGTACCAGCATTATTTTAGAATCATTGAGACTATTATATAGTTTTATTTATATTTTGAATTACTTTTTATAATTATAGTTTTTGAAATTTACAATATAATGTTTTTGTATGTTTTTGTCATGAATAAATTTAAATAAATGAAATATTGTTTTTCTTCCCTCTTTAATGTATTTTAATGTATAATTTTTGTTAATTTAATTTAATTTTAAGTTAGTTTTGTACACCAAATTAAACTAAATGTTGGCTTAGCAAATAGTTGAAAAAGTTAAATTAAAGTGTATTCTATTTCACATAGTATTTTTTAAATACTTTTAGTTTTAATTAGCTATAATAACCCAGATGTGTACAAATCAATTTACATGACAAAATATAAAAATGCAATTGAATCTTATGTAAGTTAATGAGTTTTTAACTTGGTACATATCTTTGTTTTAAGTCCCAACATATATTTTATTAACACATTCACATTTAGCTTTACATCCCACCTTATAATTCTTTATTTTAGTTTTAATATTAAAACTAACATTTTAATTCACACTGTATTTCAGTATTATAGTTATCACTTGATTAAATGTATTAACCTTTCTTTTCATTAGATTCTATGAGTGCTTACATACTGCCCTACAACTTCAAGAACAGAAATGCATTTTAAAGGAAGCAGCCGACAAGAAACCTATTTACAGACGGAGAAGAAAAAGGACACAGGATAGTTCTGTGACAGACTGTTGCCAGAGTATCAACAATCATGATGAAAACAGTGAAGAGGAAACTGTCTGTGATCTACTGTTTTTATGATGGGAAAATCATCATTTAAATCATCATTCTCTGAGGTTACTGAACAGTGCATTATCCAAAGTTGTTGAACCCCTCATGCCTCAAATGTATAATTTCATGTGAATGTTAAGAAATTTTTTATTAAAGATATAAATTAAAATGGCCCCAAACCCACTTTCTTGAAGTAACCTTTTTGATAAGAGGTGTCTACTTTCTAAAAAGCTTTATTTCATATTCCTCATTGTTTTGCAGAGTCTTAGTGAAACTGTTTCAGTGAAACTTGCTGTTACTTCACAGCTTTTGAATGTGTAAAACTTACTGCTTTTGTTCATGCAGAAGTAAGATACTGTTCAGCATTGTCTTTCACAGTGATGTAGAAATCTACCATGTTATTCATCTGTGACAAGCAATTTGTCAGTATCATTGGAAAAATGCTGTGTGGTTTGGACCACACTTCCTCTGGATTATAAGGCATTAAACGCCTCATTTGGATGACTTGGGTCATTAACTACATCTGCTTAATTTTGCTGTTGAGTTCTTATTTTCATCAGACAAAATTATAGAATAATTCATTTGTATTGAGCAGTAAAGCATCTTCCATCTCTAATAAAATGATTTTTTTTTAATAAAAGCAATGTTTTTCATTAAAATATTTAATGATAAGAGATACCTCAATGGACAAATAAAGGTTATTTGGCTACATTTCCAACATGAAAACATCTCATGACACACTCCGTTCAAATGCATATAAAAAACCAAAAAAAATAAGACAACGTTGTTTTCCAAAGAAACTAATAATGAGTTTGTCTGTGGACAGAGCAGTAATCTGCATGAATGTGTGCAGCAGTGCACCAGTAGATGGGGTAAATGCAATTTGAAAGACATCGGTAACTATTGTTCTATAGTGAACTGCTGTGCTTGGTCTGTGGCTCTTTTATCTAGGCTAGGTAATATGCAGGGTCCAGTATTCTATTCCAGAATATACAGTGGTTGGGGAAAGTATTCAGACCGCTTAAATTTTTCACTCTTATATTGCAGCCATTGTGCTAAAATTATTTACTGTAAGTCCCTCATTAATGTACACACAGCACCCCATGTTGACAGAAAAACAGAATTTTTGACATTTTTGCATATTTAATAAAAAAGAAAAACTGAAACATCACATTGTCCTATTCAGACCCTTTGCTGTGACATATATTTAACTGCTGTCCATTTCTTCTGATCATCCTTGAGATGGTTGTACGCCTTCATTTGAGTCCAGCTGTGTTTGACTAGACTGATTGGACTTGATTAGTAAAGCCACACACCTGTCTATATAAGACTTTACATCTCACAATGCATGTCAGAACAAATGGGAATCATGAGGTCAAAGGAACTGTCTGAAGAGCTCAGAGACTGAGTTGTGGCAAGGTTACAAAAAAATTCTGCTGCACTTAAGGTTTCTAAGAGCACAGTGGCCTCCATAATCCTTAAATGGAAGACGTTTGGGACGACCAGAAGCCTTCCTAGAGCTGGCCGTCCGGCCAAACTGAGCTATCAGGGGAGAAGAGCCTTGGTGAGAGAGATAAAGAAGAACCCAATGATCACTGTGACTGATCTCCAGAGATGCAGTCGGGAGATGGGGGAAAGTTGTAGGAAGTCAACCATCACTGCAGCCCTCCACCAGTCAGGGCTTTATGGCAGAGTGGCCTGACGGAAGCCTCTCAGTGCAAGACACATGAAAGCCCACATGGAGTTGGCTAAAAACACCTGAAAGACTCAAAGATGGTGAGAAATAAGATTCTCTGGTCTGATTTTCTTGTTTAATAAATCTGCAAAAATGTCAACAATTCTGTGTTTTTCTGTCAATATGGGGTGCTGTGTGTACATTGAGGAGAAAAAAAAGAGCTTAAATGATTTTCCCAAATAGCTGCAATATAACGAATAGTTAAAAGTTTAAGGGGGTCTGAATAATTTTCATATCCACTGTACAACATTTAAGAAAATGGCTCATTAATGCTTTCTTAAAATGCATTTATAAGACTTTAAATCAAAATTCATTACATTTTAAACTCAAAACTGTACTAGTAATAAAATTATAGTGACAATCTATCTGTTTTAAATAAATGCTTTTCTTTTGAACTTTTCATCAAAAAATATTTTCACAAAAAATATTTAATACAACCTTCAAAAATAATGATAACCAAATCAAAATCAAAGAATTAATTCTTATGCCATCACAGGAATAAATGACATTTTAAAATAAATTAAAATATAAATTAGTTATTTTTAAATAATACTATTTAACAGTTGTTTCAACTGCATTTTTGATTAAATATATGCCACGTCAACTTAAAGTAAGTTGTCAAAAGTAATACTGTACATTATTTATTATTCATACATCATTCATTAATACAGGGTTATAGATAAAAGCAAGTTTTACATATTATGTTAGCAATTAAGTTTTCATTTCATTTTATTTTATGCCTAGTGTACCTCTGGCCAGTTACAGACACGTGTCTGCTCATTGTTATTCACTCCTATTGTTTACCCCCCCAAAAAATGACATTCAGAGGTGGGTTAACTACAAATGCACCTTTCCACAACCAAAGGACTTCTAATGCTAATCTTAAAATAACATCAATTAGCCAGCTGAAAGACTAAGGAATGATTAGAAATCTCTCATAATTATTACTAGGCATTAACAATGAGGGGGAAGGAGGGGCGCTTGATTGGCAGGTTGAGCTGAAGGGGCATTAGAGTGAGTGAGAGGGAGTGCTGGGAGGGCATAAGGACTGCTGCAATCAGAGGTGAATTGGGAGCTTTTGTGCCTGTGTGATTGTCAAGTGGGCCATTTCTGTGTCTGATTAGGACCCTCTCTCTCACCGCTGGCTGATTTGGTGGCTGTGTGTCCTCAGGACTCCATGTGCAATCACACTGCCACTTACTGTCACTCCAGGCCTGCTGATTTCTCCGAGAGAAAAAAAAAAAAAAGACAAAGAGACACACATGCCTGTGTCCTTCACAACTAAACACAGACTTTACCAGTTTTTACTGTAGGAAAGGTCACTTTATATTTTGATTACTATTAATGAACCTAACATTTAGACAGAATACAGGCTAAGGAAGACTTTGTGCTGGCATTTTTGTAAAAGCTTTAGATATGTAAATGCTGATATTTAATCCACCTGACAAGACAAATTAGGAAAATATGAGACCAGGCTGACTTTAAAATAAATATATGGTGTATTATAAATGAAACCTCATAATATTAGGTTAAAATTATGTTTGTTTGTTTCCTTCAATTACAGCTTGAGTAGAAACCGACTGCAGCAAATAGCCTCCTCAAATAACAGTTTCAGATTAGAGGTTTTTACATCTGTGATGATTAAAAAAGTACAAAAAAACCCCAAAAACAATATTCATAAATTACCTAAATCTATTCAAATTAGCATTTCTACAAGTAATCTCAGTCTGTACCAGGAAACATCTTTTGTTTATTTTCTGAAGGCAAATGAACAATACAATGAAATAAAATTAATGCGAAAAAAAATGAATGCACCTATCTAACTAGCTCATTCTATCCTTTTTGCTATTCTTCTGAGGTAAGTGGTGCAGAGAGTCTGCTCTTTAGGTAAATTTGATGAGGCCTCCATGTTTTGTTTCATCAGCTCTTAACTGTTGCCTCTTATTCTATTATCATTATGTACTGTCTTTTTTTAGAGGGAAGCAGAGAGATGACAGAAATTGATAGGGAAGAAGAAGAATGAACAGGTTTTGGAAATGCTGAGAGCCAGATTCCATATAAGCACCTGTCACAATATTCAGCTGGAGTTCCATCAAGCTCCACCAGAGGGCACTCCAGCCAACACAGGATTACACCTTCAGACTCCATTTCCCATCATGCTTCACTCCTGGACTAATCACACACACCTGGACTAATTACACACACCTTCAGCACAAGATGTCTGCCAACCCAGAGTCACAATCACAGCCCAAGATGGCCATTCATACAGAGCTCCAGCCGCTGTCCAATATGGCTGTCAACCCAGAGTCAGCACTCAAGATGGCTGCTATGCCTCAGTCAGAGTCAGTTCACAAGATATCCACCAATCCAGAGCCACTGCACAAAATAGCCGCTACTCCAGAGCCACAGCCACAGTCCGCAACTTGACCCCAACCCACCCCCCCAAAAAAACGCAACTTGACCCCAAAGATTTAGCTAATTATAGACCTATCTCAAATCTCCCTTTTCTATCAAAGATACTAGAAAAG
>JAUCMS010000044.1:4511101-4521365 GCA_032357445.1 Enteromius radiatus | reverse complement strand
ACTCGTTTGACTATACTTGTGAGGAACCAAATGTCCTCACTTATATAGTGAAAGATGAAAACAACCCACTAGTGAGGTCATTTTGCTGGTCGTCACTAAATAAAAACGCTTATAAATCAGTCAAAAGCAGATTTTATGTAGATCTAGTGTCATGCACATGTTTCCATGAAGGGTAGGTTTATGGATAGGGGTTAGAAAATATTATTCACCTGATAGTAAATCAATGGAAGTCTATGTAATGTCCTCACTAAGATAGCAAAACAGACGTGTGCGTGTGTATAAATTAATTAATAAATAAAATAACATAAAAAAAACTAAATGAAATTCTCCATAACACTAGCTTTTTATTTAAAAAACAAAACAAAACAAAACAAACAAAAAAACACTAAAACTTTTTCTCCGCTTGAGAAAAAAAATTGAGCTCGCTCTTTTGCCATTTCGTCAACCAATTGAAGGGGTTGTGATCAGTGTTTCTACTATCAATATGGCCTTTTAAACCAACGCACGAACGAGCAATAATGCTAGACAACTCAAACCAGCCATTCTAATCATCAACAACAGGTGTGCTCGAAGAACCAAATTAGCCACATCGTAATTAGCATGATGATCTCATCTTAGATGTCAATTCATATCGGATGTATGAAGCGACGTAGCTACAAAGAACGGACCCCAGGTGATGTAATTAGCATTCAAATAAGCAACAATAACGATGACATTGTCAGAAATTCCTATTTTAGCGGTCACGCCATAAAATTTTTGCAATATCAAAAATAAACCACATTAATCGGCTTGCTAAATATGTAGACTACAAAAAAAGACACGCGCGTTCACTCCACCAACACCATTCGCATATCCAAAATTGCTTTACATGCTCCACGTCAGATAATCCAAAGCACAGAGCCAAGAATAGTCTAATTGGAAGATGATAATATTGCTTTTGTAATTAGGACGCCAGTGTCCTATGCGGTACGTAAACTGTTTAAAATTAACTGAAATGTCTGACTAGATAACCCAATAACAATAGAATACGTAACGTTACAGTGCTTATAATGCAATTCACCATACGATGAACGACAAAAAGTTTAATATAAAATGACTTTGGATGACTAGACAACATATCCTATTTTTTCTCCTACGCATTTTTTCTCAATCAGTTCGTTTTTAATTCAAATATCATAATTACCCCCCTGACCTGAAAACCAACATAAGTGTTGTGAACCAACAGAGCGCAATTCAATATTTGGAAATAGCAATATAAAATTGGCTAGAACGTGGATTAGCCTGAAGGTCTGTAAAAAGTACACAAACCAACTAAAACCAGTAATATCACCATAAACAAATAACAAATGTTTTTTATTAAATAATAACAGTCTTAATAATAATAATAATAATAATAATAATATACAAACGACATCAATTAATTTATATAAACAGGTTAGTGATCTGCACTCTTCCCTAACGAAATACACGTGTACGTATAAACTGTCAACGCCAAGTAATAATAAGATGATACAAGCGATTTGACTCTTACAACAAATCACAGTTATCACTGCTTTTAGATATGACAGGCAGATTTCAGAAGACTATGTGAATAATTTATCTTATTGATACTGCGATGAAAAACAACAACAAAATAATTCTGATGCGCAATCAAACCTTAAACAAACGCATGAAAGAGACATGCTGTAGCCTATTATTTGCTATACATAAAAGTAGCTAGTTAAAAAGCCGTTTCCAAAACGTATTCAAAAAATGTTTGCATTTTCAATTCAACAAAATATTATGCTGTTTTTAGCATAGTTTGCTTACAAGTCTTTTTCACGCAACTCAGTCCTCAAATAATAGGCGTGTGTAAATGTGACAGGGAGGTGCGGCCAGAGTAGTGAGAACATGAGGGAAAAGTTCCACCCTCACTAAGGAAAACAAAAGTTCGAGTTAAAACATGGTTACGGCGTGTATTCAGCTGCAGCACCCATATGGATTAATTCTCACTGTAGGCCTACAAGAGATCTTAGAGTGGATAAAAATACTGGGCAATGTACTGGAAAAATGAACAAACCACACCGAAGGAAAGTCCAAGCAAGAACACTGTAAGTGAAAAAGAATAGCTTATTTTTAAAATGTCTTATTTTGCACTTTATTTTTTATTTCCTGTCATTTTTATTTCTTGTGATCTCCGTATTTTGGAAGCTTTTCATTAATAAAAATGATCAAAATATATTAGGCTAAATTTAAAGAAAAAAGGCTGCAGGCACACAGTGTTTTTTTATTTTTTTTGTTTTTTCATCATTCACTAAACAATTAGCCTGTTTATTCCAGTTTATCAGCGAGAAATGAAAGAGCGTTCACTTCTGAATTACGGTAAACATCATCAGCTGCGCCTCAGGCAACGCCGTGTGCAATTAATATAAATTAAGTAATCGGGGGATTTGTTTTCTTCTTTGTCAGAGTGGCAGTTGTTTTTTCTAAAGTTAGGGAGTAATTTTAAAGGGTTAAGAAAGGAAAGGAAGCGAGAGAGAGAAAAAGACAGAATGAGAAAGAAAGAGAGTCACTTTGGAAAGCAACATATAAGGATAAAAGAGCCAACAGAAGGCGACAGAAAACCAGTTAATATCTACCCGAGGAGTTTCATCGCATCATATGAAGAGGAAGTTAAAAATCGCCCGTGTTTCTGCACCTCTTCTTGCTCGCTTGTAGAGGTTGTCATGGTAAAAAGGCGTTAATGGGTCGCTTGGCCGCCCAGGTTAAAAGGCGGCAGCGCTAGCGGGCAGGGTATACAGTGTCTTTGAGCTTCTCTCGTCATGCCCGCGACCTGTGGAGGTTCAGTCCTTTGCGCGCCTCACACCATACAGCTGCATCAAGTTATAAACGCAGTGGTATTCGTAATAATTATTTAAACATTACTGGACTTGAGGACTACATGCTTTTATTTATTTTACGTAGCTCATGTATTTATTTTTTTAGTCAAAGTCTTTTGAAAGAGCACAGGAAGGTCACTGACCTTATGTTACTGAACGACGCGGCTGCATTCTCATTCCTAAACTAGCCTACTATTTAGTGGCCGGAGGTTTGTTTATTTAGCTACGTTTTATAATACTCAAATTTGATTTTTTCAGGATAAAACCCAAGAGCTGTTTGAAGAGGTATCGTGTTCGTCTTTGTCGCCCGGCTCATCACTTCATGCCATGACAGAGAAAGCCATCTGTACCAGTTGTGGTACCGAGATCGTCGACAAATATCTTTTAAAGGTGCGTATATTTTACGTTTATAAAAACATATCTTTCAGACGAGTGTTGTATAACTGAATTGTCGTTCCGTTCTGGGTTTCCAAAATCCCAACTAAATCTTATTCCTTTTGTCTTATCTACACGCATTTTTAGTTTGAACAACAAAAAATGTTGCTTTTACACCTCAGGTGAACGACATGTGCTGGCACGTGAGATGCCTGTCGTGCAGCGTGTGCCAAACATCTTTGGGCAGACACATCAGCTGTTATATAAAAGAAAAGGAGATATTCTGTAAATTGGACTACTTCAGGTAAATAACCCACCCCACCCCCCCCCCCCCCCCCAAAAAAAAAATTATGAAGATACTTAAAAATAGACTTTTTTTCCGGAAACACTGGATAGCCTACTTTATCTCGTTAAATTTTAGGTAGACGATCGCTGACCAGTTTTTTCCTCCTTTGTCTTTGGTTTTTCTTGGAGTACTGTATTGCTACCAAATATCCTGTTATCCTCACTTCAAAGAAATGTCACAATCTTGTTTAACTTTTAAAGATAGAACTTCTTAAATACTTTTTCTTGCAGAAAGTACGGAACACGTTGCGCTCACTGTGGTAGGAACATCCATTCAAACGACTGGGTCCGCAGAGCAAAAGGAAACACTTACCACCTGGCTTGTTTTGCTTGCTTCTCTTGCAAGAGACAGCTGTCCACAGGAGAAGAGTTTGCATTGGTAGATGAGAGGGTTCTGTGTCGTGTGCACTATGACTGCATGTTGGACAACCTGAAACGTGTCATGGAGAATGGTTAGATTTTGCAAATAAGTTGCCATTTAAATGGTAGTATATCTTAAATGTTTAAAATTAATGCAATGTTAACTCGTCAACCAGAACTGCTCTTGTTGATGGACTTTGTGGTTTGCTGTAGGAAAAGGAGTGAATGCGGAGGGAACTGTTCCCTCAGAGCAGGATGTAAATCAGCCTAAACCAGCCAAGAGGGCACGGACAAGTTTTACAGCTGATCAGCTACAGGTTAATATTGAAATTTTCTCTTCTAATTTTGTTTGTTTTTTGAGGAAAAATCAAAATACTCAATTGAGCAGCGAATGCAAGGAAATACTGTTTGTTTTTTTTTTTTTTTTAATGTGAAATTAAGGTAATGCAAGCCCAGTTTGCTCAGGACAACAATCCAGATGCTCAGACTTTACAAAAGTTAGCAGAAAGAACTGGTCTAAGCCGGAGGGTTATTCAGGTATCTATTGATTTTACATTTGCACTTGCTTTATTGTAATTTTATGCATACTACTACTACTACTATGATATTACTACACTAGTAATACTAGTTGACGGTCAGTATTTCATCCATGTGCCGCTCAGGTTTGGTTTCAGAACTGTCGAGCCCGTCATAAGAAGCACGTTAGCCCAAATCACTCCTCAGCTGCACCAGTGTCATCTCTGCAGTCCACTCGGCTTTCTCCTCCTCTAATAGATGAATTTCAGTACACTGCTTTTGCCCCTGTAGACACCCCTATGCTGACTGCACTACACTCCTATATGGATGGTATGTTATGTGGAATGTCACTATATTCTATGTATGTGTGTTTTTTTTTTTGTTTGTTTTTTTTAAAAAGAGCATTTTCATACTAGCTAAAAGTCTTTAGTAATTTCATTTTATTATTTAGTGCATGTGCTGAGCTGCTCTTCATGACTGAAGTTTTGAGACTAGACATTAACTTTTATCTTTGTAGTCCACTCTCCCTCTTCACTGGTTCTGCAGCCTCTCTTGCCTCACTCATTGACACAGCTGCCCATCAGCCATGCCTAAGATGTCCACTTCTGCCACATGGTCAGGTCAGAGTCCGGAGGACAGCATGAGGAAATATTGGTTCTTACTGACTATTGAACAAGACCCATGCTACCTACTTTCCTGGCCACTTACTGAAGGATATGTCTTGCGATTGTTTAATGTCTTAATTGTGAAAAAAGCCTGAAGTTTTTGTTTAATATATAAATATATATTGTCTATATAGTGATGGAATAAATTTAATTTATTTCTTGTATGTGATTGAGCACTTTGTTTTAAAATAACTACCATGGAGTTCTTAGTTTCTGGTTTAGTCGACAAAGTTGTTTTATTTTGATTGTTCTAAATAAAATTGGAAAGTGAAGAAAAGCCAATAAAATTTGTCGATGGCATTGATAAAATGAAAGCTTTTGTTTGACATGATTTAATACTGATTCTTGAACTTTTTGTTGAATCATCAGAGGTTTATTAGGAGTTATTTTGTGATTTATAGATATGGCTGGAAAAAATTGTAGAAAATTTGCTGTGCTTCAAGGAACCTTCTAGGAAACTACTCTGAGCAATAAACTTAACTGATTATTAAATGCCGTTTAAATTCAGTTACAAACATTGCGAATCATGGAAGAAAATGTCATAATGTTCAACTGATAATTGCACTTATGTTAAATTACAAAGTGTTTTATTGTATGATCTTGCACTTTGACATTGTCCGTTTTGATAATTTTGTGCTTAACGTTTGTACATCATAGATACTGTGAAAAATTCACCTAACGATATATCTGTAATGAGCAATGCAAACCAAGAGCATTTCTGCTTTGTTTAAATAAAATGTGACGCATATGAATGCACCGAATGACTATTTTCAATGGTAGCAAAAAATGACTCAAAGCAGTCATCTTTCAAGACCTAAGGATCTTTCTCAGTAAATTGGTTGTGTAAAAGGCTGCAGCTGTCAAATTTTCCTCGCCATCAAGGAAGATTTTATTTGTACATGTTGGTGACACTGCAATGTCTTCATGTTTAACTTATACTATACTAAGAGCAATTTCCATTAAATTTGCTATTATGTTATTGAAATTCTTATGATTAAAACATCACTGTAGGGTTAAACGTATATCCAGCTAATGGTTCTTGATGAGAGATCCGCAAAACAAATGTTTGGAAAATTGAGGGTGTTGAAATTTTAATGCATTTCAATGGCAGTTTAATAAAGGGAATAAAACCCTGAGAAAACTGTTTATTAGTAAGAGATGAATCACAGCTGTACTGCATTGAAAATGTCTTTGAGAGAAATTTGCAAAATTTACCAGAGAAAAAGCATTCAAATAAATCAGAGTATTTAAATAGTTTAATTTAGATATATAAAACATTGTGGTAAATTAAAAAAAAAAACACAAGTATTTTAATATAGGATTATAAAACAATAGTGCTTGTAACCGTACAGAATCTGAAAAATACTAGATTAAATGGCTGTTTAAACCAGATTAAAAGAGACGTGCCTTCACAGTCATGGTTTTAGATACTAGTCTCAGTTCTAGTTCTAGTGTCTAGTGTAGTTCAGATTTTAATAACTTCAAATTAACAAATTAACTTTCTGCATCAAAAGGTGCCCTTTGTAAACATGAACAAAGAAGCCTGTGAAAATTAATCTGCACTGTTAATAATTTTGATCTTTTATTAAAAAAAAAAAAAACTTTATTAAGTAAATTGGAAAGGAAAGGAAATGTCATTATAAAAGTTTTTCACTAAAAAACATTCTATCTCCTACCTTCATTTTTTTTGGTTTGTTTTTGCAATATACTCCTGCTTGTCCCACTGTTAAAGTTCAACCCTATATTATGGCGAATGTTTGTCTGATCAGAAAAACATCTGACAGTTAAAAAGGTTATGTTCATCTGTAAAAGGTTAAAGATTTAAATGTTGATTACTGGGAAAAACTACAGCTAAAAATTTCCCACACTGTTAGATTCCATCCTGTTAGGTTTTTATGGAATGTGAAATTAATATGGTAGAAATTCCGAAATCAGAAAGGCCAAAGCTCTACATCTGCATTAGTTTCTGTTATAGTATAGAGTGTGGTCTTTGCTCTTGAGAAAAATGGTCATGTTATTACATGCACACCTTCCATTACAAAATGTACTCCACTTTAGCTGTAATATATACTGTGAGTTGCTGTAAGTATGTGAGCCAAGTAAGTCTTTGCCTGTGAATGCCACACATTATCATGGGATTGAAAAAGAAAAATATGTTGTTTAGGAGGAGCAGAATTTTTTTTATATGGAAATCAGATGTATAAAACTGAAATAAAACGTAATTTTATAAATATTTTTGCACAAAGCAATTTGAAGAACAGCTGTTTAAAGCTGAGATAAGCTTTTAGATCAACATACAGAACAAACATATTTTTAAGCAACATCATTACACTATAAAGCTTTATGAATGACACAAAATATTATATTATTATTCAACATGATATAGAAATAATTTCAGTAAAACTTACAGAAACAAAGAGTTGTCTACACATATTGTATGCTGAGTTCAAGTATGAACCTGTACTGTCTGTCAAAGAAAGAGAGACCTAACTGTCAAAAAAAAAGTCTCAACCAAAAACTAGCCCCAGTAAATCAAATTTTATAAAGAGACTTTCTTACCAAGAGTTGCACGTATACAGTTCCCATGTGGTAGTTCAACGCCCACTAGTCTGTTAAACTCTCACGCCCTCTTGTGGTGAAAGGAAACAAGAGCATACCACCATTGCATTAATCGAAATGCAGATACAGTACACTTTTAAATTAATGTAAATGAAAAATGATTTGAAAAGGTATGGGGTTCATAATATTTTATTTATTTACTTATTTCTTAAAATAGGCTAGTAGTAAATATTTAAAGTGGACAAAATAGTTTTAGGTTTTAGGACAACTTTGATGAAAGGTTTTGATCCACTTAAAAAAAATGCTGACTAGTGTATTTTTATAAAAAGTCAAATGCTTTTCATGGGTGCATTTATTTCACAATTTAAAAATAACTGATTCTATTTCTCTATCTATCTATATTAAATATTTTTAATATAGCACTACTATAACACACTATGACTGTTTCATTTGGCCCAATTTTCCAAAGCATTCATTCAGTTCTTAAAACAAAGACACATTTCTTTAAACTTTTAACACATTTCACCTGTTTGCACACATGTTCCAATTTGCTTAGTGTTTACTTTACAAACTTTACACAAAAACTCCATCATTTTGCAGACATTTAACCATGTTCTCATTCAGAAAACACAAACGAACAATATAATTAACTTAAATATAAAAATAAATGTACTCAAACAGCACAAATCTATGTATGAACATTCAACAAGAGCACAAGTGATAATTTGTTTTGGAAAACAAATTCTTATAGTGGGAGACAAAGAGGAATAGAGGGAAAAATAAAAATGAAAAGTCAAAGGTCGTTTATTCCTGATAAAATATATTATATACAATATATGTAAAAATATTTTACAAAACTATTACAGTTCCTTTTCAGGAACTCGAGCTGTGTCAGCAGACGCTATGGGAACGCCCCCAGCATGACGGCTCTGAATGTGTATCAAATCAGACCAATGAAATGGAGAAATGTCATTGTGACGTCACTGGCCGGGAAGCATAAGAGCGCATGTGGATGTGACCGGCGTTCTCTTCTCGTCATTCAGCAAAGCGTGCTGTGAGTGTGTGTCTCTAAGCGCCTCCTGATAGACAAATAACAAAGAAACAAAAAGTGAGAAGTGAGAAAGAAGTATACAGACCGTGTGCTTACCCCTGCAAGAGATTTATTGCACCGGGTGATTTACATGATCTATGGATGGTTTGCCTCAGCCCTGAGCACGCGGCGGCAGCTCTCGAGGGAGCTGATTGCCCGCACTGTGAAAATCTAGCGGTGTGCGTGCTCAAGTCCCGCTTGGCTCTCTTTGAGTAGGGAGCCTTTACATCGGTTCCCCACGGCAATGGACCTGCTCGTGCTGAGGCCGAGTGGAGAAAGCACTTGTGGGGATCCCAGCGGGATCTCGACGGAGGACACAGAGTCGGATGAGTCCCTCTCTTCGCCCTACTCAGCGAGATCCGCCGCTGCCCATGAGAGTGGTGAAGCACATGCTGCGGCTCCTTCACACGCCTTCACAAAAGGCAGCCCCTTCTTCTTCTCCTTCTGGAGGTGGTAACCTGAGCAGTTGCAAAATTAAAGATCGATTGGCCTGAAGAAATTAAACCAGAGCCCCGCACCAGCAAGCTGGATGAGCGGTATCTGCGGGCTTCGGGCACCACCTTCAAAGCGGAGCCTTCCTTTCTTCCCGGATCTCCACACAGAGGTGTCGAGATCCTGGAACAAAAAACCCTAGATTCATCCCGGCTCTTTCATGCCGCCACTGAATTCTACGGGAATGTGGCTGGCATGAAGGAGCATGGGTACAGGGCGATGCCGCGCGTAGAGCAGACGCTTGAGTGCTATCTGTCTCCTGCAGGCTCTGTCGCTTCCCTCCAAGCAGCTGCGAACTTCCTCAGCCTTGTTCGGGAAGGGCTATTTGGCAGCGGGTCAGGCTGCTGCATGTCTGCACACCATGTCATTGCCGAGTTGATGCTCTTCATACCGGGAGGCGCAGAAGCAGAGCGTCGCCGACCATTCTCCTCCCCATTCTAGGAGGAGAGGTTGGCAGTGTTCTGTTGAGAGGCCCTCGAAGCTGAAGCAGGATCAGAGGGTCGTGCTTCAGTCTAGAGGTGCCTCTTGTAAGAAGCCTGGAAGCTACGGCTTTAGGGCTTCAGAGGGCAGTGCCCCTGTGGGTTTGCGTTAGACCGCCACACAATACAGAGTCCGTAGGCCCTCAGTGCCCTGAGGAGGTATTTCCATCTACCCTGCCAGAGCTCCAGGGTATGAATACCTCCAGCGAGTGCTTCTCTCAGTCTCAGCCCGATCTAAACATCTCCATAGCGGGGCTGAGGGCACTCGCGAGGAACCGACCGCGGCTCCCTCTCATCCAGAAACCAGCCTCGAGTGACTGGTTCCCTTAGTACATTTTTTAGCAGCGTGGTAACTACTGCCAAAAGTGTCGCGTTGGGTCCTGCAGACGGTGGAGCGAGGTTCAGTTCTCATGACCTCCTCCACATTTCGACGGGGTGCTACCAACATTGGTACGCCCCGAGCAGGTTCTGGTAATGGAACAGGAGGTAGACTCACTGCTGAGGAAGGAGGCCATCGAGGTGGTC
>JAUCMS010000044.1:4493554-4503950 GCA_032357445.1 Enteromius radiatus | reverse complement strand
CGGTGGTCTGCTGCTTGTGCGGTGCTGCAGCTACAGATGTTGTTGGTTGAATACGGCTGTGCTCCAAAGGGTGAGCGCGGCTAAGGTGGTACATCAAGTTTGTGGTATTACCGGTCTTGGCGGGGACGAAGGTGTTGCATAATTTGCAGACGACGGTCTGACTACGGTCAGATTTATAATATCCAAAAAACTGCCATACTGGCGAGCTGACTTTTCCTCTTTTATTTCCTCGCTCGTTGCGGCACTCATTTTCTGCTTATGAAGAGGAATCCAGCAGAACAGCGCGAGACAACAATATGGCGCAACCAAACATGATAATGTTACATGATTGGCTGTTAGTGTATCACTCCCTACGTTGCTAGGTTACCAGAGAGCGAGTGCCTTTGTTAATGCAGCCAAACTAGCTTCGCAACCTCTCATCTTACAGACTCGTTCATTTGAGTCTTGTTCAGCAAAATGAACAAATCTTTTTTTGAGTCGTCTCGTTCATTTCGTTCGTTTTTAAAAAAAGTATAAATAAAATGTTTTTTCCCCTATCACTAGTAATCCTAGTAGATACGTACGCACACGCTGATCACACTACAAACAATACAATACTGTAATGCTATAAGAAATAAAAAAAGATTAATTCATTGTTTATCTGGGTCTTCAGTCTATGATTAGCTCACCTCACCTCTTATCTGAAAAGTCTTTTTGGGTCGTTCATTCATAACGTGACGTGACAGCTCCATAACCCTATCAAATGCAGTCAGAGCCGGAAAGAGAATTGATTAGGTCATCTATCGAGTCTTTCGCGTTAAGTTCTATTGGCTTATGGGGCTGTCACGTCAAGTGATGAACGAACGACTCAAATCCAAAGACTCGAAACAGGTGAAGTAATTCCAGTAAGAACTTTTCGCAATGCGCATACACAAATGAATGAATCACTCCCAAGATGACTCATTCTTCCCAAGTCACATTAAAGATTCGTTCGTTCAAGAACGACCCATCTTGATTAAATGTCCGTTTATTCGAATTCTTGTTTTCTTCCGACGAAGAATAAAAAATATCGAACATTTTATCAAACACATTTTATATTGATATCTATCACCTGCCTATCGCGATACATATCGTTATCGTTTTAACACCCAGCCCTACTAGAACTACACTGTATTCACACACCGTACACAATTCCTCTGTATTTCTGATTTCTTTCAACATGGGATCGGAGACTTGTCAGTCAATAAATAAGAAATCAAAGTAACTGGCTTTATTTTTTTGAAAAAGTAACTCAGTTATATTACTCAAATCAAATAAAATCATGTTTAATTAAAAATAATTGGTAATCATGTGTAATAAAAAAAAAAAAAAAACTTAATTTGTTTTGGTGCCCCTAGTGCAGCACATCAAATGAAGGCGATTACATTTCATTTATCACGTGAGGAGAGTGAGTCGAGCTGACCAACAAGAAGAGTGACAATGACGCAAGAGTTGCCCAGCTGTTGCCCAGTCCAGTTCCCGAGTCACAGTCAGGAGAGCCGTTGTCCAGTTCAGTTCCCAAGTCACGGTCAGAAGTACTGTTGTCCAGTCCAGTTCCAGGGTCACGGCCAAGACAGCCGTTTCCCAGTCCAGTCCCAGAATCACAGCTTTTCCGAACTACAACCAGAGCTCACACTGCAAGAGCGTCCTTCCCTCGAACTCTCATCCTGCACTGTTCTGGCCATGGATACCATCTTCAAACTCTCAAAGCCTCAAAGAGGCTTGCATCATTCCCACCATGCGCCCTCACACAGTCATGACTGTTCTGCCCGGGTTGCCTGCTCCACCCTGGACCTCCTACAATCTCGAAGCAGGTACTGACTCGGCCATAGAGGCCATAACTAACCTCTCTGTGTTCACTGTTGCAGTCCTGTCTGTTCTGCCCTAGAGGGCATCCTTTCCTCCTGCTGCGTCATTGAGGTCGTCACTGTCACCTGTTCCGAAATTAACCTTTCTGCCCTATGTTCCAGTGCAACCTGCTCCGTCCTGGAGGGCATTCCTGTCGCTTAAACCACCTTGGAGGGCGTCTCTGTCTCCTGTTCCACCCTGGAGGGCGTTCCTGTTGCCTAGGCCGCCCTGGAGGGCGTCTCTGTCTCCTGTTCTGCCCTGGAGGGCGTTCCTGTTGCCTAAGCCGCCTTGGAGGGGATCTCTGGCTCCTGTTCCACCCTGTAGGGCATTCCTGTCACCTAAGTCGCCTTAGAGGGCGTCTCTGGCTCCTGTTCCACCCTGGAGGGTGTTCAAGCCATCCACTTCACCTGGAAGGTCTTCCCTGTCATGTATTCGAGGACTCAACCACCCATCCCTCCCCGGTTCACATTACTGTTCGCTTTCATTCCACCACCCTCCGAGACGCATTGGATTGTCTAGAAGCTCAAGCTCAGCCAGAGGGCACCTCTTATTCTCTCACACTCACATACAGTAGATAGACAACCAAAATGACTATTACCACCGCGTGTACCACCGCCGCGGGGCCCCAGATTTAACTTAATCAGTTAATCAGTTGCCGCAAAGTTTCCAAACTGACTACAATTTTGTTTTGTTAAATAGAGATAACATAACCAAATAAAACAATAACAACATTATAATATACTGTAACATCCTTAAATCATTAGAAAAATAATATAGGTGATCTTTGGGAAAAGTTTTTACAAGCAAAAAGCAGCATAAACATCATATGTGAAATATATATTTATAAACAAATAATAAATTAACAAAGCTAAAGAAAAAATTCAACAAGTAAACTATTATTTTTTTGATTCGCTCTTTGGAAAGCGGCATCCAATAGTTTCCCTTGTTAACAAATACACAACTGTTTTTATTGTGAATGTACACAAATAAAATAAATATTTTGAATAGTTTTGAATAATGTCTTATTCTTGAGGAGTATTGTAAGCTGTTTTCACCTTTATAAAGGGAAAAAAATCAAGTGATCTGACTGTACAGACGTAAAAATAAATTGCTTCAATGACCTAATCATTTTTCATTATTGGTCAATTCTAGCATCACTGACGTGACATTCAGTCAAAACCTCAAATATAAATTCTCACTGAATGCATTCAGTATTCATTATTTTAATTAACAATATGTTGACATCTCTTTGTGTTTTTTCAAAATCCAGACATCAGAACATATCCGTCTATGAACGCGTTTCATAGGCTGTTTTAGATTTGGGAAATACATGTGTTTATGGAAAAAACAAACAAACAAACAAAAAAAACTATTTTGGGAGACAACAGTGATTTGTAATTTACAGTGGACAAACCAGGGGTGCATTTCCCGAATGACGATGTAACTTGCTGATTAACCACCACAGTATGATGCATTGTTTTGAAAACGAAGTAGCTACATCCCAGCTAACAAAATTAGGTAACTGTTACGAAATTGCAACATAATCTGGTAACTTCATTACATTGCCAATTCATAAAGGCGACATCGTAGCAACATCATGGATCAATAGTTTCGTGCTGATCAGTTGCTGTTATTTTTTTTTATTTTATTTATTTTCTATGTGCGGACATGGAGTTTAATCTAATACATGTCCTCATAATATGCCCAAACTAACATAAAGGCTGTTCCAACAGCTGTGAATGATGAATACAGACTCGAAATGAATTCAGTTTATTTATTTATTTAACATGAACAGTAAAAAACACTCAAATTATTAATAAAAACACAAAACAATGAACGAAAGCATTAAAGATGTCCCGTACACAACATGTCCTCCAACTAATACGCTCGGATAGGTCGTTTCTACAATAGCAGTGAAATACGACCCAGAGCGTATACAACAATTGCGCCCCTATCGGCAACAGAACAGAGTTCAAAAACTTTGTTTTATACATTTGTTCAACCTATTTATTATTATAAATGGTACTGTAAGACTCACCCCAGAAAAGCTAATTCTTCTATCAGACACTTGTACTTGAAGAATGTGCCTCAGTCAAATGCGCTGTCCTTTGCGGCAGATGAGATGATGTGCCTGTCTGTGCCATTATTTTACTTTCATAAATCATTACGAAATACAAGATTCACAACTCCTGTCTAATCAATATTAATATGTGCGGTGATCAGCTGTGGAGGTGCGCGTTGTCCTTAATCTGACTGGTGAAAATAAACACATTTTTTAAAGATTGTTCAATCATGTGTCCAAAGTTTACACATTTTAAATAGCATATCTGGTAATCAGAGAGCATATAAAGAAACGTGCAAATGATGGTAATGAAATTATTTGCATACGACTTTGTAGTTATGTTGCCAGTAAGTCATGAAATTATTAATATATTATGAAAAGAGTATGAATCTGGGATGTTCTTGGCTATCTTGTTACGTAAGGAGGAAGTACTGATGACTTTGTGAATTGGTAATAGGATGGTGATGCGGCGTCAAAGAGGGCGTTCATTCCTCGAACGCCAGGAAGATATCCCGGATCTCGACGTACTATTCGGCGGGGTCCCCCTCCGGGATCGGCACATCCTGGAGTAACATCAGGGCCCGCACCCCAGAAGAAGTTGCCGTTCCCGCGGACTCACGATCCACGATGGCCAGGCTTTGCTCTGGATCCGTGGGCCAATCTGCCCGTCCTGCTTTCTGCAGACCCCGTTCTGCTGAATTCAAAGTTGGTTTAGTCGCAGCCCGCAGTCGGTTTCCAGCCCGCGATTCACAGGTTCCAGCCCTGTATCATGTTCTGAGGACCCGGATGATGAGTTGCTGGTTCTGGTTTCACGGTCAACGGAGCCGTCAAAAATCCTCCTAACCTCCTATCTTCCTAACCTGCCATTAACGGGTCCCAGCCCTGTATCACGGTTTGAGGAGCCGTGTGTCACCCTGTCGGTTCGGGTTTCACAGCCTGAAGAGCTGTCAATTATCCTTGCGGTTCCTAGCCCGCCAGTAATGGGTCTCAGCCCTGTATCATGGTCTTAGGAGCCATGTTATTCCCTGTCGGTTCCGGTTTCACATCCAGGAGAGCTGTCAGAAAGTCTAGCTGTTCCTAGTCTGCACCAGTTGGGTCCTAGCCCCGAATGGGCCCCAGACCATCCTTCCCCAGAGACACCTGTCGACCCAGGCTTGGTACCGGAGGGAGTCCTCTCCAAGATTTTTTGGCGTCTTCACTGACTGTTCGCTTTCGTGTTGAAATAGTTCATTTTAAAAGTAGACATTTCAAGCTTTCTGTATCTTCCGGAGTCCTTGAGCTTGGGAAAGGCTCTATATAAATTATTATTATTATTATTATGCATGTCACCCTATATATATATATATAGGCCATATAGCCTATGAATAAATTAAAATTGATATTTTAATTAAAGATAACTGTGTGGGCTTTGGTGCCTGAATTTGTGCTTCATTAATGAAGCTTCAATAATGAAAGGTATCTTCCCCAGGTGGACTGCAAGTGTTTTTTGTTTGGTAGATGTTGGGCTCACAATCATGTTGTTTGCATTCACCCAAACTGACTTGCTGAAATCAAAATGCGGCTGCACAGCAGGAGCGACCAGCTGGCAGAGGATTCTTCAAGGTCTCAAAGTTATCATAGAGTGTCTGTGTTTGAAATTCAAACAGTAATTTGTCCAGAAAGATTAATTAAAAATTGTTCTAATATTAGCAAAATTGACATTAAATTCAGATTGTGTATTAAGTGCTTTGAGCTAATGTGAGTTCTAAATGTACAAGTAATCAGGACCTTACATGGCCTAACTGTTACACATGCTGTCTTAAAATCAAGTCCAGGGATCAGTGTTGGAAATAGTAGTAAAATGTGATTTATTATTTCAATATATTATATATTTCAATATTATCTATTAGATCTCATATAGATCAGCTGTGCTTATTGTCAGATCGGACACAAATATGGTGGCAGGCATAGCAAAAGGGACATCTTTGGAAGCTATGGCTGGAGCTGTTTTTGAGTGGGACCCTCTCCATGGGGCATTCTGCTCATAGAGATAACAAAACCTTGCTAAAGCCTAGTCTAATTCAGTAAATAGTTTTATGTAAAATAATTAAACTTCACATTGTGCCTAACACCTTAATTCTTACTTAAAAGCTATACTATTTTGTGAATAGTATTATTAAGACGTTATTGCTTAAATATGACTACATACCTGTAAGACAAGTTGGATTTTGCATCAAAAGCTACTAAAGAGGGCCATTAATGGCACCCTTCTAGAGGAATGAATTGATTTGTGAGAAACAAATACGTCAATGAGCCACTTTACTTCTGCAATAAGATTAATTTATTGTATTCTGTACAGCTAATAGCTCAGAAATGTTGCTCTGATTTAAACAAGAACAAAAGCTGTTATAAAGTTTTTTTCTTTTTTTAAGAAGTGCATTAACCATTAACATATCAAATGCAGACAGCAAATTTCATCTCATCTACAATGTTTAAGAAGCAAAGCACACTAGTTAATGTGATGAGATTCTCAGAGAACAAAGCGATGTGAAACAATGCAAATGTGAATTTTCATTCATGTGATCCAGAAAGTATTATTGTCTTTGTCTTTACCAAATGTCCCATCTGATGGATGATTCCATTGTAAACACAGAGAATGGGAAATATTTTCTTTTCTTTTTCTTTTTTTTTTAACAGAGAACACAAATTTAACTGTACTGTACATAATGGAGGAATATTCAGCCTAAAATAAATCTAAATTATAAATGGCTTTACATGATACCACAGTGCAAGTACAATACAGTGCAAGCTCTACATAAAGTAGGAACAGAGTGTTTAGGATGGGTGTATATGTTTAAATTCTAATCCATGAATCCGCCATATCTCTTCTGTATGTTGGGCAGGGCAGTCTCACCTCCATCCTCCCAAGTGCGTTTCAGAAACCCACTGCTTTTCTGGTTGTCCAACCAGTCAGGCCTGCCCACTCTGCGCATAAACCCCCCGTATCGCTTATGCAAGTCTCTCCCTGCCTCCCCTAGACCCTGTACACTCCTCATGAATCCCCCATAGCGCTGGAAGATGTCCCCATCATGCTGCTCATCTGAGTCTGAGGTAAGACCGACCCTAAGGATCTCTTTCAGCAGCTCCATCTGTTGGTTTTCCGCTTCATCTTCTGCCTTGTCCTTCTTCATAAAGCCTCCATATTTCTTACTAATGGCCCCTGTGCCATCACTTTCAGCTGGGGGTCCCATGCCAATCTCTGCAGCTTTCTTAATCATGAAGCCTCCATAACGCTTCATGAATCCACCATATTTTTTGGTGAGAAGATGGTCTGTAATCTCTTCCTCTTGTTTGAGGTTGTCCATTGCAAGACGATCCTCTTCACTTAGGATGTTTTTGCAGATTTCTAGTTTTCTGGAGTCCACTGTGCCTTCACACTGTAATGAGCAGGTCTATGGGAGACATGAATCAATGCAAAAAATAAAATAAAATAATAATAATAATAAATAAACAACTGGTCCACCATAGGGCACATATGTTAATTTTTCTGCCGTTCAATGTAGCTGAATATTACAGGGTGCCAGTAATTACAACTGACGATTTGAACAGTGGAAAATGTTGTCAAAATGTTGTCAACTACTATGCTACAGGACAAATATCTCTAAGTAAATACTTCATGCTATCATGCTAGAGCATAAACAACACTAAGTGAAAATTACATCACTTGCCTACTGCATTCACATAAAAATGTGAGTTTAACATGTACATCAGTTGTTCATGTTTAAAGCCCGTTTTACCAAAATGAGTTCACTTAAAGTTACAGGACATTTTGTATTATTCATAAATCACTCTCAATAAATAATTTTTACTAATAACTTATTGCCAATAACTTATTGCTAAAGACCACTTAAGTTTAAAGATAATACACTTCAATTTTTGAGAATGCACTAAATAAAAGAGCAGAATAGATTTTACTTAGTACATTTAAACAACATTTTAAAAATCTTTTTGTTAGGTAGCTTGAAGTACACTTATTCTGATGTGTTTAATAATTTTTTAAAACATATGCAAAGTACTACATTTTTAACTGCTTAATATTACATTTAAAATTAATTTACTTCACTTCACAGCTTCACACTAAGGTTCATCAAACTAAAATGAACACATTTAAACTATTATACATTTTAGTTTTCAGTATCTGAAGATTAGATTCAGATTGCACTTAAATATATTTATGATATATTTATTATTTTTATATTAAGTTCTTTTTTTTTAGCAGCATTTTCTTTTCTTTTTCTACAAGGAAACTGATTAAGAAAAATGTTTGCTAAAGCTTGTCTACAAAAGGCTATTGGACATTTCTGCCAGTTTTCTCCAGGAAAAAGAAAATACAGTTAACTGAATACAGGTGACAGACAAACATTTTGTCACACTATTAGGGGTAAGTTGTCACAATAAAGCTATTATGTAAAATAAAATGCCAGTTTGCGAAAACCAAACAAATGTAAAATACAATATTCGAAAATGTATACAAATATTAACCTGTAGCCTAATTAATCAATTGCATGAGATTTATTTATACATTTTTTTCATTTTTATTATTATTATTATTATTTGCCATATTGATTACCATTTGTATAACCACAGTTATCTGGCGTTATTAGTTTACTTTTATATAATGGAGATGAAACTCACCAGTGTGTCCATCTCTCTCTGTTGACGGAATAGCCGATAAACGCAGAGCGCGCAGCCTCTGTCACAGTCGGCGCGAACCATCAGCACGAGACAGGCGCTCAAAGCCAGAGTCCACCAGTTCACAGTTAACGCCATGGGCTGCAAACAAGCATTCAACCTTTACTTTGATGAAGAAAATAAAAAGCAGTCTCTACAAGAGTCTTGCAAATTGGACATAGGCTAAATGTGGTAAACTATATCATAATCATATATTACCATAATAGTCTAATATACGCACGCTCACAATGCATTAGGCTATTTAGTACAATAAGCGAATTTGCTTTCGAAAGAAACCTTCCATAGAAAAAACTATCTATTCATTATATTAAATTAGTATATATTCAGTATATATCGAGTGTATTATATTAACCTTTTTCATTATGCTATTTCAGATTCTGTCCAAAGTTTTTCCTCTGTTAGTTTACCTGTTTAAAATGGTTTCCTTTCGCAGTGTCCGCTGTAGTGCTGAATACGTTGGACAGCTTCTCAAAGGGAGCAACAAGAGAGATAGAAAAAAAAAGATCACTAGCCAGTTGCTTTTCACTGATCCTCTTTGTTAAAACACCTTATATTTCACCACACGAGGATAAAATCCCGACCTGCTCTGTTCAGAAACGACCGTCACTCACAACTTTAAGCAGCAACCTCTCATGACACCACGCCGTTTGCAATCTGACGTCAGCAACAAGCTTCACGCATAAAGTGACCACAGAATTAATGAATTGTGAATTAATGAACAGTGATAATTTTCGATTTTCAAATTATAAAGTATCTACGTTCAAGTTATCATGTGCATTTGATCCTAAGAACGTACTGTAAATACATATGTCTGTGGGTAATGAATACGCCACACACAAACACACACGCACACACATTTTAGGGCTTCAGATTTTAAGCGCTTACTAAAATATTCAATCTAATTAAATAATTGAACATGATGTGTTGATTAATTAATCTAATTTATCACAAATTGCATTTGGCTTTGAAAATGCCCACAGCAATATTTTTTTATTATTTATTAGAAATAATAAAATAATATTCATAAAATAAAATAAAACTGCCAGCAGGTGGCGGTAATGGTCTTTATGATTCATTCATTCATTCATTCAAATTGTTCAAAAGAAATTAAGTAAATACTTGCATCCCAATGTGCATACTATCCATCCTAAAATCTAAGTGATTAGTAATCTAGCGATAGAGTCATTTTCAATACTATGGAAGATAGGGTAGAATGCACTTTGTGATTCACAACCTTTATTTATAATGGGTCTTTGAATCAACGGTTCACACAATTAATTTAAAATGTGTATTCTTTTAGTCCTCAAAAACAAAGCCATGTCTCTCAAAACTTTTAACACATTTCACCTGTTTGCATATACATTTCAATTTGCTCAGTGTTTTCTGTAAAACTACACAAACGCACCATTATTTTGCACAGAATTAAACATGTTCTCCTTCAGGAAAAACACAAACACTCATTATACTTAATATACTCAATACTTAAGCATCAAAAATGAACTGAAACAGTGCACATTTTTACATGTGTGAACAGTCCGTAGCAAAACCGATGACACATAGGTCAGAATCTTTTTGCAAGAGTCAATATGTGTTTTGGAAAAGAAATCATGGTAAAAACGAGACAAAGAGGAATAGGAGGGGAAAATAAAAAAGAAGTGGATGATAGTGATGGGTCGTTCTTGAACGATTCGTTCATTTTGAACGAATCCTTAATGTGACTCGGGAAGAATGAGTCCT
>JAUCMS010000044.1:4455051-4468545 GCA_032357445.1 Enteromius radiatus | reverse complement strand
CGTTATTGTCATGAAAAAAAGTGGCGTCAACGAAATTATTTCGTCATCGTCATCGTTGACGAAAACAACACTGATATAAAGTGCTTTCCGATTGGTCTGGTGGCATGTTTTTCGTTTGTAGATGGTTTTGTACCTTTCCACTCATTATACTGCTGTCATCATACATTAAGTCATATATAAACTTGAGAGGGCCTGTTCCAGAGACAGACATGCATGCCCATGATGCCATACTTTGCAGATGAGATTTTTTGCTTAGAATCATTTGCAATAATTTTTTATTTTTTACTTTTATTTTTTTCACACATTTTCACACATTGCATAGATAAGCGGTGAGAGAGATATGCAGAATATGCAGAGCGGGGGGTACACAAGAACTGGAATTGAGAATCGTTGACATAGATAAATGTTATTCTTTGACTCATCTGTCTGTACTCTTGCAGACAGTAGAATCAGCCCAGATTTCTGGAGGTTTGTTTTACAGACACTTATTTTAGGGTTCCTTTGAAAGCTTTTGTGATTTGTCTGTCATCAACTGCTGTTTTTTGTTTTGTTTTGTTTTTTTTCTCAGCCGACTAGGTCATTTTTGATTGCTAAAGGTGGTTTCTTTCTTTTTCAAGACATTCCAAAGTGTTGATTACTCCATAGACGTTGTGTTTGCTTTCCTTTCAGTCAGCTCCCTCAAACGTTATCCTGGTTTGTGTGCCATCAAATGCAAGACTTAGAATTCAGAAGCAATGGATGTAACTAATATAACATATACCCTGCTTTTGATATCTGAACACATAATGCAACACGACACCGCTGATCACTTTGAGGCAAATGTCCCAATAATCTCACAATGCTCATATCAGATATAGGGGAATTAAACTCTAAAGGTTCTTATATTTATATTTATAGACATAGTAATAGTTTGTTCAGTAAGATTCCGATAAATAAATATAAATAAATAAAACATACAACTTTTTAGTCAGAAAAGCTTGTGTTAAATAAAAAAAGATTAGTATGTTGTCCGTTAAATAAATAAAACAGCTCATGTGCACAGTTCATGCATTACTAACAGTACATTGATCTGAAGTCCCAAGTAACTTGTCTGCCCATCCAGAGTTTTAGTTCCATTGGGGTGTATATCCAGCTAATGAAATTCAATTATATTTAAGGCAGCAGTCATGTGAAAGGCTAATTAGTTTAGCTTGCATGGGTCTCTTTCCCTTGGGTGGAGGGGGTCTGTGGTTCATGTCCAATTAAGACTTGCACAATCAAAGAATGAGGCCTGCTGGTGGGCATATCAGAGCATTAGAAAGCATTAGAAAACATTAAAAAGCCTGAAGGCCACCCTAGAGAAAGCAGACGATCTGTAGGTCATAATCAAACACAATTTCTGTTTCGGTTTGAAACCTGCCAAAGAAGTGAATCAGTGGTTGAGATTGAAGATTTAGTGAAAGACGTTGTTGTTGTTGCTTTTTTTTTTTTTTTTTAATGAAAGTGTACAATATTTACAGTTAACACCAAAGGAAAGGCAAACCAGGCCTCGGATTCCATGGCAACCGACTGATAAGACTGGTTTATTGCTAAGGAATGTGAACAAAGTAATAGTGAAACTGTAATGATGTATTTTTCTGTGGCCAAGAAAATATCCCTTCTAAATTACACTATGTGCTCGCTGAATGAACAGATTAGTTGATGGTAATTCTGCAACAGTTACTAAAGGCACTACTGACTAAATAATTGCAATTAATCATAATCAATAGTAATTGTTTATATACATTTCCCTTAATGAGCTAAATATCTTACAATGCCATTCTTTTTACGATGTAATGAGTACATCGCGTGTTAAGGGGAGTGTTTCCGGTTCCGGCTGATCTAATTAACGCAGCCTAAAAATTCTTTAATAATTCCAATATTACTTTATAAGTAATTAACAAGATTTTAAAATCTTTACAATGTTTTATAGGGAGCCATTGCAGTGTTGACAGAAGTGGTCTAATATGCTCATACTTCCTGGTTCTAGTAAGGACTCTAGCTGCTGCATTTTGAACCAGCTGTAGTCTATTTATCAAGCGTGCAGAACAACCACCCAATAAAGAATTACAATAGTCTAACCTAGAGGTCATAAACGCATGAATTAGCATTTCTGCATTTGAGAGCATCGGTCCCAATTTAGATATGTTCTTGAGATGGACAAACACAGTTTTATAGATGCTAGAAACATGGCTTTCAAATGAAAGGTTGCTATCAAACAGCACACCTAGGCTCCTAACTGATGAAGAAGAATTAACAAAGCAGCCATGGGGCTCAACACCTCACTGTGTAACTGGCTGTGGGATTTCCTCACCGGAAGACCACAAGCAGTACGAGTCGGCAGGAATACATCTAGCACCATCATTTTAAACACATGGGCCCCTCAAGGATGTGTGCTGAGCCCCCTTCTCTTCACTCTGCTGACCCACGACTGCACACCATCACACAGCTCCAACCTGTTCAAGTTTGCGGACGACACAACTGTGGTGGGTCTCATCAGCAACAAGAAGCAAGGTGAGCCGCCTGGCTGCATGGTGTGTTGACAACAATCTCTCTCTGAATGTGGAGAAGAAGAAGGAGATTGTTGTTCCCACTCACACTCAGCATGCTCCTCTGACCATCGACAGTGTGTCTGTGGAGAGAGTGAGCAGCACCAAGTTCCTGGGTGTGCACATCACTGAGGATCTCTCCTGGATGAGCAACACCACTGCACTGGCCAAGAAATCACAGCTGCGCCTCTTCGTCCTCCGAAGAGCAAAAGCACCAGCCCCCATCATGTGCACCTTCTACAGAGGCACCATCGAGAGCATCCTGTCGAGCTGCATCACTGTGTGGTTTGGAGCCTGCAATGCATCCTGCCTTAAAACCCTCCAACGCATAGTGAGAGCAGCTGAGAAGATCATTGGTGTCTCTCTCCCCTCCCTTCAGGACATTTACAACACCCGTCTCACCAAAAAAGCCCTTTGCATAGCGGCTGATCCCACCCACCCAATGCAAAGCTTCTTCAAGCTGCTGCCATCAGGGAGGAGACTGCGGAGTCTCCAGGCCAGGACCAGCAGACTGAAGGACAGCTTCATTCATCAGGCTGTCAGGAGCTTAACTCCCTCCCTGAGTGTGTGTGTGTGTGTGTGTGTGTGTGTACACATGTTTTTATATTCTGGTGGGGACATAAACCTGAATACACACAGACTCATGGGGACTTGTGTCACGTTGGGGACCTAAACTGAGGTCCCCATGGGCAAAGAAGATAATAAATCACACAGAATGAATGCAGAAAGTGTCCTGTAAGGGGTAGGTTTAGGTGTAGGGTTGGTGTAGGGCAATAGAATATTCGGTCTGTACAGTATATACATTATACTAATATACTATATATTAGTATTCCACTAATGCCAATAGAGTTTAAAGGCTTTGGGGACATATCCTAATGACAATGATGAGTTAATAATAGACAAAAGAGGATCTATGACCTCTGGAAGCAGCTCTTTTGATAGTTTAGATGGAATAGGTTCTAACATACATGTTGTTGATTTAGACGATTTAACAAGTTTATGCAATTCTTTCTCTCCTATGGTAGAGAATGAGTGGAATTTTCCTCAGGGGATCTACAGTATCTGATGCGATACTTTAGCTGACAGCTGCACAGTTTCTATTATATCTCTAATAGTGTTAATCTTGGAAGTACAATATTGCATAAAGTCATTACTGCTGTGATCTTTTGAAAAGTTAGTTCCTGTTGATGCTTTATTTTTCATTAATTTAGTCACTATATTGAATAGATACAGAGGGTTATGTTTATTTACTTCTAATAGAGACGAAAAGTAATCAGATATAGCCTTTTTTAATGATTTTCTGTAATTATAGCATACCCTTTTCCAAACTGTTCTTTTATCTTTCTTAAGTGCAAAGGAGCAACTGTTTCTAAAGTGCTAGAAAAGAGAGTGTATGGTTTCTGTTGCATCATCAAATTTTTCTATGCTATTGGACGTGCTAAGAAATTGAGAAAAAAGTATGAAGATTTCTTACAAAGCAGTCTTTTGTGGTAGAGGTGATGGTTCTACCATTCATGTAACAAGGTGCAGAATTTACAGGTTTATCTATATGGAGTTTACACAAGACTAGACAATGATCTGAAATATCATCACTTTGCTGCAAAATATCAACACCATTAACTTCAATTCCATTTAATTTCCATTCCATTCCTACAGGCAGGTGAGTTTTAATTAGGGTTGGATCTGAATTCTGCAGGACTGCAGCTCTCTAGGACTAGGACTCTCGCCACCGCTGACCAATCCTAATAAATAGTATTAACCTAGCCCATGGTAATATGCTGAAAAATGCAAGAAATAAATCTAGATGAATTAATTAGTTTATATTGCTTTATAAAAGCCTATATTGTGAAGGTTTTTTTAGTGCATTTTTAACTTGTCTTCTACTTCAGCTCAGTGTGATATGGGCAAAAATAACCTGCCAGATCTGTAATTGCAGCTGTACTCTTACAGCTCCTGCTACACAGAGCAGAGCTGCTTTTGAGGGCAGTGCGAATACTGTAACCTGTTAATATGGGAACCAAAATAAATATTCAGTGCTTACGTATGGTGTGAAACAGCCTAATAATAATCATTTTCATGAACATCCATCTGGCAACTGGTTGACAAATCTACGAATATCTGTAGCATTTGAGTTCTTTGTTAATAACATGTCAAAAGACAATTTTATTTTATGTGTTTTTTTGTTTTTTTCACAGCATATCAACATAGATTAGGTTATTTGGAGACTACCTAATGATATATGTAGTGTAACATACTGTAACTGTATGCATCCAGCATACACGGTTAACTGCTGTTGCTTTGAGCTTTGATTTTTTTAAGAGTGCTCTTGGCCTGTTTGTAACAAACATGAGAGACACCATATGGTCTTGCATATTTAGATGCCACAGCATCACAAATGTGTGACAGTCCCTGTGAAATTAAACCTTAAGATGTGGTTGTGTGATCATCTGAATTTGGTATGGATTTAGAGTTTAATGGAAGCTATTAACAAAATGTTCTCAGCTTTGAAACATAGACATCTAAATATTTAGGATGTATTTGTGCCTCACTCACACATATTCAGAATAGTTTCAAGAAGAACTTGAAAGTCCTTTGTTCGTATAAAAATAGGTCATTATGAACTAATAAATTCTGATGGCAACAAAATGGAGAGGAAGGGGAATCTCTCTCTCTCTTTTCATCAACATCAAAACAGAACTGAAACAATGCTATTGTTGAAAGGAGGTCCTGGTCATGTGGTGTTGCTTGTGAGATATTCAAGTCTATTTTAAAAACTCTGCAGCTTCTTTGACACAGCAGGCTAGACAAAAAGGGTCTGTGAAAAAGCTGACTGACAGCAAGCCAAGAAGAGAAAGCTACTTTCCTAGAACCTTAAAGACGTTCTATAAGCTGAACACCCAAGCTGTTCTTACACTGTAAAATCTAATTATTTGGGCTTATTTAAAAAAAAGCATGCAAACCAATTTCCTTAAAAAAACAAAAACAAAAAACAAGTAAAGTGAAATTGAAACAGTATGCTGTACTAACAAATGCTTAGTAGGTATAGTCTACTTAAACGAGAATTATAGTAACCAAAAAAAATACTTGATCCTTTACTTAGGTTTACTCACAGACTTAGCATAGCTACTCACTGACTTCCAGTGTGTATTGTGGCAGAATACATTATGCAATTGCTTTGTTTTACAGTTATTGGTGTTGTTCTTATTTGCAAATTGTATTTGTCTTGTGTCTGTGATAATTGAGGTGGAGACGTGCGCATCCATTCACATGGGCTTTATTTAGGGTCGACAGGCAGAGTAAAAAACACTGACAAACAGAACAATGGGGACAAAGCAGAATCAAGGTTGAGGTAAACTGGCAGAGATCGGGGCAGGCAGCAAACAGTCAAAAACAGAATAAACAGGTAACAACAGGAAAACAAACACAGGAAGGAACGTTCAGAAATGACCTTTTAAAAGCAACTTATTTATTACTTTTCTTCCTTTGAAGTCAAATAACTCTGATTTCATGTTGCACTAGTAGAATTCTAACAATATAGACAAAGTTCAAAGTGTCCAACCAAAGGGAATGCTAACAACTATAATGGTAAGTAAAAAAGAAAACATTTTAGGAAAATCCTATGTGGCATATGTGATGTTCAGTTGTATTGAAAATTCAATATTGAAGATGACTTTGTTAAACGAGTGAATACAGCTAGTGTAACATCCACACCAGGCCCCACACTCACCTCCACACAGCGATCACAATCACCAGAGTTCTGATCACAGTCACCTGTTACACACACCTGCCAGCCATCATCTCACCCCTACTTAAGCCACACTCTGACACCAGCCATTTGTCCAAGCTCGTAGCTGCTAAGCGGACTCATAGCTCTTTCTCAGCTATTCTACTAACCTGATTTACTTACCTGTTGTTGCAGCAGTCTACCTACTGTCTCTGAGTCTCCGTCAGCTCCGGATCTCCGTTTGCCTCCAGTGTGGTATGTGGTGTGTGTGGCTGAAGTCTCTCCGTGTTCTCTCGGCTCCTTTGGAAACTCAATCTGTGTGGACAAAGAAAGAAGATTATTGTTTAAGTTTGGATATTGAAGAAAAGACTTTCAGTTTATGAGCCTAAGTTTCCTTAACTGCCATTCATTTGTTGATTCATTCATCCTGTTAATAAATATACTTACCTTTACATCTTGTGTCAGTAAGCTTCGTTACAGAAGCTTGGACCTAAAACATATAATTTCAGGATGAGTGCCGAAGACCCATTCCAAGAGCTGGTTCATGCCGTAAGACGAGCTATAAAGTCCTCATCGCCGTCACCACCACCACCACCAACGGCACCCACGCTATCACCAGCATATGTTTCAAACCCGGAAGTAAACAACCCTTCTTCACCCGCTGCAGTGGTAGTACCCATGGTGCGATCGACGCCCTTCTCTGGCGCGGCGGGGGATTGCAAGGGATTCCTCATTCAATGTTCCATCACCTTTTCTACATATCCGCAAGTATATAACACAAACAGTGCAAAGATCGGTTATGTGATTTCATGCCTCACAGGATCCGCTTTGAGATGGGCTGAATCCATATGGAATCAAGCAGGACCTGCTGCCAGTTCCTTTGCGGCATTTTCACAGCATTTTATGGAAGTGTTTGGCAGAACGGATTACAAAGCCTCTGCAGGTGAACAATTGTATCACTTTCGTCAGAATGAGTTAACTATACAAGAGTATTCCATCAGGTTTTGCACCTTGGCAGCAGCAAGCGGCTGGAATGAAAGAGCTCTTGTTACCACCTACCGGCAAGGTTTAGAGCCCAAGATTTGCATAATGCTGGCGCCATATGACGATGCTATCGGGCTCGAAAAGTTCATACAGTTGACTCTCCGCTGCTCTGCCCGTGTAAACGCCTACACTTAGCCCAATTCCAGCACTGTATGTGTAATCCCTCGCCCACCAGAGTTCTCAAGCCCTCCAGAACCAGTTCCAGAGCCCATGCAGACTGACAAACGCTGTCTGTCACCTGAAGAACGCCAACGATGCCTTTCACAGGGACTCTGTCTTTACTGCGGCCTTTCAAGATGTTTTCTGCCCCAGGAGAGTGGCCCGCCTGCCACCACATCGCCCATGGGACTGCGCCATTGATCTGCTCCCGGATGCCCAAGTGCCCAAAGGACGGATCTATCCCCTATCCATACCTGAGACCGCAGCCATGGAGGAGTACATAAAGGAGGCCCTCGCACACGGCTACATCCGACCATCCACGTCCCTTGCTGCTTCCAGCTTCTTTTTCGTCACCAAGAAGGATGGCGGCCTCCGGCCGTGCATTGACTACCGGGCCCTCAATAAAGTCATGGCACCTTTCAAGTATCCACTCTCCCTTGTACCTGCAGCCTTAGAGAAGCTCAGAGGAGCTAAGGTTTTCACAAAATTAGACTTAAGAAGCGCGTATAACCAAATCAGAATTCGGCCCGGTGACGAGTGGAAAACTGCCTTTATTACACCCACTGTGCACCATGAATATTTGGTTATGCCATATGGGCTTCATTGATAATTTTAGCATCATAGCCAGTCCCCTTACATCCCTCCTAAAGGGGAAGCCCAAGGTCCTACCCTTGTCCAGTGAAGCTGAGCAAGCTTTTAATTCTCTTAAAAAGGCCTTTATCTCTGCTCCTGTGCTTATTCACCCAGATCCCAAAAAGCCTTTCACCGTTGAAGTGGATGCTTCCACGACTGGAGTTGGAGCAGTGCTCTCCCAGCAGCAGGGGAACCCGATCTCCTATCGACCCGGACCCAAGAACCGCCCCTGGTCACACCTAGGAGTCGACTACATCACTGACCTAACCGCCGCTGAAGGTAATACCTGCATCTTAGTCATCGTTGATCGTTTCTCCAAATTCTGTCGTCTCATCTCCCTCAAGGGTTTACCATCAGCCTGGGAAACAGCACAACAGATATTCAACCATGTGTTCAGACCTTATGACCTACCTGAAGACATCGTGTCTGATCATGGTCCCCAGTTCATCTCCAGAGTGTTGCGGGCATTCTTCAAGCTCCTAGGTGTGACCGTCAGTCTGTCCTCCGGCTACCATCCCCAGAGCAACGGACTGAGTGCAAGATCCAGGAGGTGGGGCGGTTCCTCCGTACCTACAGCCACGACCACCAGAACACCTGGAACCAGTTCCTGGGCTGGGCCGAGTATGCCCAGAACTCTCTCCGTCAAGCTGCTACTGTACTAACACCTTTCCAATGCGTACTCTGTTTCCAGCCCGCGCTCTTCCTGTGGTCGGGTGAGCCATCGGATGTCCCCGCTGTCGATACAGGCAGTGCGTAGGCAGAAGACAAATGTATTAATTTTTTTATTCAAAACTTCTAGCTCCTCCTCTGTGAAATATGCCGCTCCCTTTTTTTCACTGTCATTTTCCATTTCGACTCGTGAAATCTGTGATCCATTAAAAATGTCTTTATGTACACGCATTACCTCTGGGTAACCAGTAGGAGGTTGATTAAACTAACTCTTCTCGGGTGTTTTAGAACCGACATACTCACGGTATGCGGGTTTGGGGTCAATCAACCCAGAGGTTATGTTTTACCAAATGGTAAGTTAACCAAGCTTTTCTGGAATACACCCCAGGTGAGGTAAAAAAACAAACAAAAACACTGAATCAAACCAAAAAAAGAAAAAAAAAGAAAAAGCACATTATATTACTTTGTGGATCAGGTCTTCTGTCACTGTACTGTGTTGATAAACTCAAACAGGATGATAAAGATAAGCAGTGGTAAATCCACTCCATGTGTGTCAAAGTCAAGAATCAAGAGAAGACTTTACCAGAGTGAATACAGAGGGTTCGCCACAAGATGTAAACCATTGGTGAGCTTCAAAAACAGGAAGGCCAGATTAGATTTTGTTAAATGACATCTAAATAAGCCTTCACAGTTCTGGAACAACATCCTATGGACGGATGAGACCAATGTCAACTTGTACCAGAGTGATGGGAAGAGAAGAGTATGGAGAAGGAAAGGAACTGCTCATGATCGGCGCTTCACAGTGCAGATGGACAATGACCCAAAGTATAATGCAAAAGCAACCAAACAGTTTTTTAAAGGAAAGAAGTGGAATGTTGTTGTTGACAAGTCAATCACCTCACCTGAATCTGATTGAGCATGCATTTCACTTGTCGAAGACAAAACTGAAGGGGAAATGCCCCAAGAACAAGCAGGAACTGAAGACAGTTGCAGAAGAGGCCTGGCAGAGCATCACCAGGGATGAAACCCAGCGTCTGGTGATGTCTATGCATTCCATAGGAGTATGGTAATTGACTGCAAAGGGTTTGCAACCAAGTATAAAAAAAAAAAAGTGAAAGTTTGATTTATGATTATTATTCTGTCCCATTACTTTTGGTCCCTTAACAAGTGTGATTCATTATTTAAACTTATGAATAATTTCTCTATGACAGATATTGCATGGAAGTATTACAATTTAATAAAACTACAAAGATTATTCCCATTAGTGTATGCCAAGAACAAGGTTCACTAAATTGTGCCAAAAGACTCCAATTAGCCTACAAAATACAAGTACAATGAACCCAACAGAAATAGTTTCTAAGCTGTGAACTATTATGTGGTTTTCTATTGTGAGTAAAGTGTTTGCATTCAAAAAAGAGCTTTATAAATGTTTATCCCTCTTAGTAGAGAAAAAGAGTGCCATTCCCTTGGAAAAGAATGATCTTTCAGAGAAAACACAGGTGTCAGTCTACCTTACCTCAGGCTATGTCTACAACAAGAAACCAGTGAAGCAAAGAAAACTGTGTGACTTCTGCAAGTAGAAACAGACTAGCAATGAAAAAACTAAGCAATGATCAAAGAGAAATTAGTATTTCTGCAAGGCATCCTAGAGCAAATTAAATTTGTTGATGTGCAAAATGGCATTACTGGTACTATGAACTTTGGTTTGAATAGCAAGTCTAGTATGCAAGACAGCATTTTTTTCTTTTTTTTAATTTGGCATGAATTTTGATGGTTTACTTCAGCTGAGGTCCAAAAATAACGTTAAGCACCAGAAAAAAAGGCAAATAAGTATATATCTTATTTCATGTTTTCTTTGTAATACTTTGATGTTCAAAGTTTTACAGGGTAAAAAAAATGTGTGCTTGTGTGCATGTACCTTTTAAAACATCGACTGATTCCACCCTCCAGCCTGAATAGATGTAACTTTCCTGTCTGGTGCTTTGACATGCCTGAAGCGGTAAGGAGCCAAGAAGGTGAGTCATGTCTCATTATTCTCAAGAATGCAAATTCAAAGCTGCCACGGCAGACAATATGCTATAACCTCTATTCAACAGCCTTTCAAAAGATCTGCCTCACATCTCAAGTCGTTTTTCATTAAGTGCAATCTAAAAATTTATAAGTGTGTTGCTGTCTGCCTGGTAGTCAGGGACATGTACAGAGTACCACTGCTAATCTGTTAATATACACTTCCTGTAATTGTAATACTGCATCCGTTTAAACTTCTCAGGGGTAATGTAATTTAATATGATTAATTAAATGGCAGTATTTTATTCTTTTGGCTCAAAACAAGATACTCTATATCATTGTTAATATAGTTTTCTTTTAAGGTTACATTTCTGTTTCTGTTACCATGATGTGGGCTATGTTGATAGAATGGAAGCAGTGGTTTCAGAGGTTACAGCTACTGACAAGGGGTCAGTTTGTGTAGAAGGACTGTTATGTGTATTTTGAAATGCAAGTCCTATCTGCATGTCAAAGTGGATATAATGATCGCTGCTGTCTAGTTTGGTCAGGTTTTTTTTTTATTTATTCTGATTTGTTTTTATAAGTTCTATTTGTCATTTTGAATAATTTTTTGGGGTGATTTTGTTTTTTGTTTTTTTCCTGGGAAATTTCTGTCGTCCTTATTTTGATTGCTTGGTCCCTTGCAAGTGGTGGCAGTGGTGGGATCAGAAAGTTGGAAGATTTGTTATCCTCACATAATATGAAATAAACAAGGGAGGTGGGAGAGGGGGTCCAAAGTCTGCTCCAGTCAGCAACCAGAACAAAGGTTATAGGATGAGGATGGAACGGTGCTGTAGTTGATGAAGCAGAGCCTAAAAGCAGACTCAACACTTATTGACCTGACCGGTATGTTTCTGACCCGTATGGCTATAAAAGATGAAGGACAGAAAAGAGTATGCCCAGCAAGAAAAGCAATTTAAAGCTCTTCAGGATATTTTTCACCTATTATAGTTGGAGGTGCAGGCTGGCAATACTCCCACCCCTGTTCCACCTCTGTGGATCCTTTGGGAAGTCCTAAGCAGAGGCTGCCTCAAGTCACCCATTATCTCAGTCTCCTGTCCATTGTAAAAAGAGTTCCGTTGATTATATCAATTAGGTCAAACAGTTTAAGGAGCCTAAAATTGAGATGTTTACATTTAACATTTAGCAGACATTTATAAGGAGAATTTTTGTATGCGAAACAACATGCAGTGTATAAAAACAGAATCACACAATCATACATGACTGAGGTGACTTCATACATACTCGTCTGCAGGTGCAGCATGTTAAATTAAACTGTGGAGCTTGTTTTATGACAAAAGTATTTGAATTATGTACATTTCAATTATAGACAAGAGTTATTTAACAAAACTGAATATTATATGGGTTTTTAAATAGTTTTGAATTTTTAGGATAACATCTAACATTTGAAATTTAACACAAATGATTTTTTAAGGCAGAGTTTTATAGACATGTATTTTCAAACAGCATTTCTGAGGCTGGGGGCTCTAATCCTCCCCCGCATCGTTTTTAAAAAAAATTAAAACCAAAGCAGCATTCACTAAAGTGATTGTATATCAAGAGCAAGGACATTTTTGCGTGCAATTAGTTTTTAGCTTTTTACCAGAACGAAGCGCTCGATCGAGACATGCATTGAGCAGGAGCGCCAATAGAGAACTGATAACATCGCAACAAGCACTGAACATAACAGGCTCGATAACATTTTGTGTTTTATTTTATAACTGTAGCTGAATAATGGAACAGTGTTACGCCGGTTTCACACTGCACGCATCAGCAGGGCGTAAGCAGCGCATATGCAGAGCAGGAGCAGCGGGCGTTGATTGTGCTTTCACACTGGGTTTTTTTTCGCTCGCAGCTGAACAGCGGCTTGTACTGCAGTAGTCCACAGAGAATCATCTTATTTCTGTCGTATTTTCCAGCGTTAGGGTTATACTTTCTTGTGAAAGGACTTTTACATTTGCTATAAATAGAACTTCTTATATTAATTAAAAACAAACACTCAAGCTCTGCTCATATTTGAAAAAACTTGCAACACATTACTTTCCATAAAAAGTAACGTAATCAGTTACTTAAACACAAACAAATCCTATTACGATTTCATGAAATAGCACAACACATATACACGTTAAGTATGTTTTGCCATAACTAGCCTGTATTCTTCTCTGTCTCTTTCTCTCTCACTATCTCTATCTATGTCTAGCCTAAATATGTGTGACATAGTACATACTTTTTCTCTTTTTCAATTTTGGAGCAGCGGTATGTATGCATATTTGTTTTACATTTTTCTGTCTAAATATGTATTAACAATTATTTTCAAACATTTTCTGCAAAAAATGTAAAATTGAACACTTATAACTAATAGCTCGTTCAAACACTGTAGACTTACAGAACTACAACACCCAGCATACATCTCAGATTTCAAACAGGGCCACAGAGGTGTCCAAATCACTCTAAATCATATACGAACGCACAGATACGCTATGTAAAAAGACCCAGCATTTCCACACTTTTCTGAACTACACGTTCCCATCACGTAGCGATGTGACAAAACCTTTTTTTATTAGTGTTCTCTTTTTGTCATGATCCTGCCATAACCGTCTTGTCTTTGTTTAATGTTTCCTTGTGTTTGTTGTGTCTGAGCACATGGCTGTG
>JAUCMS010000044.1:4377051-4402102 GCA_032357445.1 Enteromius radiatus | reverse complement strand
CCTTTGCAGTTTATACAGCTCTTAACATTTATTTTAATCTAGGACTAGTCTTAATCCCTGTACGGGAAACTGGCCCAGTATGTCTGTTGAGGAACTATTAGATTAAAATGTTTACATGTATATATAGTATATAAAGTGTGTATATATATATATAATGTTCAAAGCAAATATGTCATATTCAACATTCATCTGATCTGATATCTGATCTTATTATTATTATTATCTTCTTATTTTTATTATTATTACTTATAATTGGTATTTGTCCACTTTTAGTGAAGTAACATAAGTAAAATGGCAAGATATGAGACTTTTAATGCATTATTACTATGAGAAATATAATCCATTGTAACTTCAGTGGATGAATCGTGTACGTTGTGTGTAATAAAGGATCATACTCTAGCTATAACCACAAATAAGTAAATATTATAATACATTAAATTTGTTCTTATGTATATTCATGATACAATATATTATAAAGTTATTTATAATGCATTTTGCATTCATTATAATGCCTTAAGAATACCCTTATACTGTATTATAAATACAGGCTTCATAGAAAGTGTTACCAATTATATTTTTTTGTCAGCAAGATGAGACTTTTTCTGAAAGATCATGAGTTTTGACTTTTCCATGTTTATTGGTAAGGCCCAATCGTTACTTTATTTTTCCAAGATGGAGAGACTATGGTGCAGTCCCTATTTATGAAGCGACAGCAGCAGAAAGGTCATTGGCATTTGATTTCTCTCTCCTCAAGGGTCAGACCAGGACAAGAGGACTTGTAAGTGCTGATGCCAATTCATTAATATAGATAATTAATAAAGGTGAGCTGAGGCTATGAACTCTTTTCATCTGGCTGAAATAATCAAATTTCAAAATTATATTTGTCAATGTTTTTAAAACAGAATTTGTTTCTAAATTTCTTTTCTACTGTTGGTAAGCCAGTGCTGGGCAGGGCTTATAGCCTTGGACCTGTAGCACAGAGTCAAAATGCAAATACATTTCAGTGCTGTGTTTGTCACATGTCTGTTCCCCTTTTGAGCTTGAACTGATGGTAAAAATAAGGACATTATTAACTATCTTTACATTTATTTGGAAAGCTGAACTCCTGATGATGGTAAGGGGTGTTTCATTTGCAATGCGTACCTGTGGTGTTTAGCCAATCACAATGCACTGGGTCAGATGGCCAATCAGAGCAGGCTGTGAGAAGGAAGGTCTGCGCTTTTGAGAGAGGCGTGGCATAGAGGAGCTACAATAATGTACAGTATTTAAAGAATGATGTGCTTTTTGAACAATAAAGCATGTCAACATATTCTAATACACCAGATACTAGGGATGCACGATATTTGATTTTTCCAATTATTTTGGCTGATGCAAATGACAGAACATTTCCCAGAAGGATGCCTTGTTAACTAGGCATATTCTGAATCATTTTTAAAAAATGATTATTTTATGTATTTTGAAATATAGATGTCTAAAGCAGCTTTTATTACAGATCTAGAAGACATTACAATTTTAACAAATAGTATTGAATATGATAAAGCCTCTACTGCTAAGGTTAATATTCATTTTTAATAAGGTTAATTAAAAAGTGAAGGATTTATAGTTTTCAGATTTAGAAATGTTAGTAAAAAAATAAATCTGAAATCTTCCAGGAGGGTTGCAATGGTAAAAAAAAAAGATGTGCTTACAATTTTAGGATTTTTTTTTTTTTTTAAAGAAATTAACAATTTCAAAGCATTGGACTTGTGCTGCAGTGTTATACTTATTATACACAAGAAGGTGGCCAAGGACTAGTGGATGTGAAGCAGGCTAGAATCTGGCTTTGGACTTAATAAATAATTCCTTTTAATGAATCTTGAAGAGATTAACTTATCTGAGCTCAGTGTTTTTTTCTTTTAGGTCACAGGTCAATTTGCATTTATTCATTACGTCAGTATGTCATATTATCTTGCTTCTCTGTGGTCACATAGTGTATTTTAATGCACCCAAATTCTCAATATAACTGTTTTCATTGATACATTGAATTGTTTCTCTTGTCAGAAAACGGAATTAATATGAAATAGTGATTGAAATGCACCCCATTATTAGGCCTACTAAACCAGCTCTAAATGTTAATCTGGATTAAAATCCTGATTTATAACAAGCCGTTGTCTGATGAAATCAAATAAACATTGATTTTGGCTATATTTGCATGTAAATACAGTTAGAAGTAACATAATAGCTCTGATTTGAAGCTGTGAAGCCAGATATGTTGAACCCAGGCTTCCTAATAAGAGCCCTATATAAACCTCCTGTAGAAAAGCGTACTGGTGATTTACAGTGCAGCATTATATATATGGGGCAAAAGCTACAAAAGGACATGTGGGAAACCTGAATATAGCCGTGACGGGGGAATGTAGATTCTGTGGGGGAAAAGAAGATTTGGAGCATTTGTTTTTAAAGAGATATAGGGTTGGGTACAGAAACCCAATTTTTTATTTATATTTTTTCACAAAGATATTTCTATTTTTAAAATTAAGAGCTCAAATCCGGTAACTGCTGTCAGCAGAGAGCAGATTTCCGACTTCTTGGTTGATGTCTGAGTTGACGTATGATGTAAGCTGTATTTGTTCTTATTGTGAAATCCTATGACATTTAAAAAAAATATATAATTCATATCGGTTAGTTTCACAACATATGTATACGATTTATGGAGCTTCAAAGTGGGCCACTATCCACCGGCAAGCTTGGAAGAGAAATTACAAATATAATTACTTTAATGGTTATATTGTTTAGTATTGTTCAGTAAACATGTACAAATACCCCTTCTCCCTCTCACTCACACACAGTCGACTGATGATGTTTTGAACATTAATGTCTCAGTAATGTCATGTTGTGGTTTTATTTCTGTGTAGGTATATATCTGTATTATTATTATATCTGTGTTGGTAATTTTTCTCTCCCTTTCCTTATTAGGCCTACATCATATAATTGAGTATTTTTTTTTATAAAGAGACCTTGAAAATCTCTCTCACACACACACACACACACACACACACACAATGTACACACAAGCATTACCGATTCCTCTAGTTTATCATGGATGTTCTAACACTAGCCTGTTGTGAGTTTTAGTTAGTTTATATTAAAAGTTAACAAAAAAATTCAAAATACAGCTTAGTGCTTTTTTCCGGGTTTAGGTCTGCCTGAATGCATACTGTACCATACATATGCAAACTAAGTCATTTATACAGCTGATATAACCTCTTGATAAAAATGTGTACACTGTAAATGACTAGTTTTGTCCAGTGGTTTCCAACTGACTTGCATCAGGACCCAAAAATTATAGCGGACATCCAACAGTGACCCAACACAGTTACAGAATTGTCATTAAAATCATGGCTAATATTCATTAGTCTTATGGAAATGTTTATCTGTACTGCTCATTTAAGTATTACAGTACTTAATGACAATTATACAATTAAATAATGATTGCAAATAATTATTTTTGTTGTTAAAAAAAGTAATGAACTGATGTCTTTGTTTTTAGCCCTCCTTGGGGAGTTCAAGCCCAGGTAAGACCACTACTAGTTTATCTATCATAATAAAACAAACATTTCTTTATACATACTCTTATTTAATCAAATTTGACCTTTCAACAGAGATGCTGTTGCCTGATTATGATGATGATCAAACCCCTGAAGATGAGGAGGTTCCAGAGGGAGAATCTAATTTTGGCAATGAGATTGAAGAACTTGCAAAGGTTTGGTCTCATGCTGATTTTCAATATGTTGCACCCGATCTTTTGTTTCACATTACCTGTTCATAGTTCAGCCTGCACAGTAGAGCTCAGAAGGCAATTAAAGCTATTAAAACCAAAGTAACTGTTTTTTTTTTTTTAAATAAACTAGCATTATATAAAAAACCTACAAAAAGTCCTTACAGAAGCAAAATTGCTGTTAATCAGGATCCCAACAAAGTAAATAAAACTTTTAAATTAAGCTAATTTACTCATGGAAATTGTAACATTCAGTCTGCCTCCATAAACATTTTTGGGCATTCTGTGCAATTTAAAAATAAAATAAGAAAACAAAAACTATATATTAGAGATTTGCAGGTATTAAAAAGATAATGAAATTTAGTTAAAAAAAAAAGTTTTGTCATAATACAGTATAACAAGTTTATTAACTTGTTCTTATAACAAAAGTAACTTAACATTTAAATACAATAAAGCAATACATAAAAAGCAGACAATGTTGCATTTAAACTTTTTGTTTTCTTATTTAACTGTTTATAAAATCACATTTGCATTCAGGACAAACAACAATTTTGCTTCTGTAAGGACTTTTTGTAGATTTTTTATATAATGCTAGTACCATGATACAGTTAAATAATAGATATATTAGCCATATAAAAACAGTTGTCATTTGTAATATTTGCTCGCTGTCAGTATTAGGTGTATAATGGTCCCTGGCCGTTCTAGTGTTAAAGCAGATCATGAGGCTGCAACATAACACAACAAGAAAAAATTTAGGGAATTTAAGGGTTTGAATACTTCCGCAAGACTCTATTTATATACATATGTACATGGGCATCATTGGGGGGCAGTCAGTCATGTCATGGTTTGTCTAATGTCAGCCCAGGCCTGGGTACGGGATACTAGATGGTGCAAAATACCCTCAATCTGTCACAATCACTCTAGGAGGGAATGAGAAGATGCAGGAGAACACATCTATTCTATATACTTTAACTCAGCAAACAAATGAATACAAACTCTGAAACTCAGGGATGACGATAACAGCACATGCTAGAGACCAGGAAACACAAGGTTTATAAAGAAGGGAGAATTAACCACGCACAGCTGGGGACTAATTAACCTAAATGAGGACAGGAACAGGAATAACCAAATATGGGCATAACACAGGAACACTGGGAGCATGTGGGGAGAAAAATACAAGACGCATTAATACAAGAATGACACAAACAAATGTGAAAGCAATTAAAAGATCTGGCAAACTTTCTAACGTGTTTTTGCAGCGTTGGGAAGTATAGCCAATCAAAGATATCTGTTGATTTCTTCATTGCAGTGGCCAATCAGAAACTTTACAGAATTCACTCACTGCTGAAAGCGGCGGACTTTTGCACATTTGTGAATTATCTCATGAATAATTAAGCGCAGACGCGATGATAAAAGAGATTTATTGTGTCTTTTAGGGAGTTTGATTATAACAGATTATACATTTTATTTGATTATAAAACAACTTTGATGAGTGATATTTTAAATGATAATAAAGGGAGCACGCTTTTTTTTTCTAGGCTGTAATCCAATCAGAATTTGAATGAAACTTTAGTTTTTCAGACTTATGCATGCTGCAACGTTTGCTGTATTCATTCTCAAAGTAACAGTGATAAGCAATAGATGGGATAAAAATATCTTAATGATTTACTCTGGAAGCAGTCCTGGCCAAACGTCCACAGACAGCATGTGTCCTGAGAGATCCAGTTCATGGACTAATAACATGTATTCTTTAATAAGATTAGGACATATCAGTCAGTGATTTCATTTCCAGTAACGAATGGTAGAAAGTTAATAAATTAATTCTATACAATTTATGACAGTATAGTCCCGCAACTGATTGTTTATTTTTTCCTCACATGTCTTACCACCATGATTTAAAAAAGACATGATTTAATGATTTAAGTGACACAAAAAAAAAGACACACACCCCATATATATATATATATATATATATATATGATTTGCTGATATGGCATATTCAAACACAAATCATGAAATAGAAACTTGCTTTCTTGCAGGAGAAAGAAATGCCCATTCAGGAGCTCTTGAGTCTATATGGTTATGGAGGCAGTGGATCACCTGATGAAGAGGAGGAGGAGGAGGATGAAGACGATGTGGATGGAGAGGAGGAGGAGGAGGAAGAGGAAGAGGAGGAGGAGGAGGATGAAGGAGAGGATATGGATAATGATGAAAGCAGCAGAAGCACTGGAGAACTGAAGAAGAGCAAGGTCCGCCTCGTAAGAACCCATATACACATAATCATGGGCAACATTTGACTCTTGAGTGGGGTGGGGTGGGACAACACAATTTGGACAATGTTTTTGCAAAAAACTTTTCATCTCAAGAAAACTAGGTAGTGCTGTGTTCTAACTTTTTGGCTACCTCCAGGACATTGTGTTGAAGATCTCTACTGATTTTTCATGATTTTTGTGTCAAATGCTTTAGAAGATATTGGGTCCTATTTTATATTGTGTCCCTAATACCTGTGTACTAGTTACTAGATGTGTACGTAGTATGTAGCAAAAGTGTATATAGTAAATAGTATCTACAGCTCCAGTATTTGTGTACTTATACATATGTAACAACCAACTGAACAGTAGTTTAGTGTAGTTACATAATTCCTGTTACTTAGTGATGTGAAAAAAGTGTTGTTACCAATGTCCTCTTACACATTTATGCCTACACATAAACAGCCCCAGGTTGCTGTGGCCACTCAGTTTTGTTTGACCTACTCATTAAACTTGTGCCCACAATAAATTGATGCTGTGCCATCAACATAGGATCTTGTGGCCACGGCATATTATTACATTACCATGAATTAATATATAATTACCATGACTAAACCAAACAAAGACTTAAGGTTTATTTATTGAATCTTACACTGACAGTCCTTTCTTAATTTACGTCAGGAGTTAAGTAAATTGAAAAACAAAGTTAAAGGAATAGTTCACCCAAAAAATGAAAATTCTGTCATTATTTACTCACCCTCAAATAATTCCATACATGTATGAATTTCTTTGTTCTGCTCAACACAAAGGAAGATATTTTGAAGAAAGTTTGTAACCAGGCTGTTTTGGTCACCATTGACCTCCATAGTAGGAAAAATATTATTCTATTAGAGTCAATGGTGACCCAAAACAACCTGGTTTCAAACTTTTTCTTTTCTTTTTTTACAAAGTCTTCTTGCAGTACTTCATTTTCTTTTGCAATTCTTTATTTTTGTTTGCAAAAAGCACATACACATAGTATATATATGTGTACATATAGCACATAGTGTGTGTGTATATATATATATATATATATATATATATATAGTTGTAAAAATTATGAAAAACATTTAGAACTGCATTTAAAAGATTCATTTTTGGGGTTTTTTCAGGAGGATGAATCAAAGGTATCCACAGGAATGGTAAATGAGAGCTACTCCACTGGCAGTCGACAGTGCAGTGCAGCCTGTAACACAACTGAACACATGCGTTCACAGAACCATGGCTACTTTCAGAGTAAGACACAGATAAGCTTCATTTCATACTGTTCAATGCATTTGTGAACCGTTTTGAAAAAATGAGTCAAATTAGCTATTTTTTATTTTCACATTCTCTATAAAATAACTTTACAATGATATATGACTTTTTGGAATTGGACAAAACATTACTGCAGTACATCCATTTAAATGAAACAAAAAAGTCACCAATCAAAGCTGCATCAAAAAAAAAAAAAAAAAAGAGGATGTACCAGCAGAAAATTACTAGAATATTTTCTGTTAAATTTACAGGCATTTTTTTTCAACATTAAAATCCTGTAGATTTTCATCATCTGTTTTGAAGAAATTTGTTTTGCATGGAGCGTTGAATTAAAAAAGTGACAATAAAGGTCTAAAGCTACTTTGTTTGGCAGAAAAGGTGATAGTGTTATTCTTAAAGAATTCCTGTGATGTCAGATCTTCACCTATTCCTATATTAATCTTGTTATACCGCACTTCAGATTTAACATTATCACTGCTTGCATCACCTCAGTAACGTTATTATGCCGAATGATTAAAACAACATGCTCAGTAACAAATTCACAGCATCAAAAAGTTAATAAACAGTCAAAAGTGAGCACACTGTAACACCTACCTTCACAGACAGCAGCAGTTAATGTTACAGTTTTTATAAAAATTAACAAAAAATTATTTAGCCACGGAAGTGCAAAAACGGTTCCCGAAATCCACTTTAAATTGAAAGTTTGATCTCAGTAAATAATGGCACCGGCAAAAAAAATCCTTTAGATTATGATGTTATACTGTACTGTGTTTTTACACATTCTTTTTTTCTCGTGTATTTTATTCCAATTCTTTTCTTAATAATAATTATTTTATTATTAATCACAATATAGGTCATTTTTATTTTATCTTTGTTATTAAAAATAAGAACAAATTTACAAATAAATAGTTTAATGAAGAGCAGTGAGTTATTCTGTTTGATTAACATTGAGATCTAGGCTACTGTAATCATGGTAAGGTGTTTAATTACTATTTGGAGCATCAGGATCACTAGAAAAGCGCTTAAAAACTTAAAATTTGATCAAAATGTAAATTTTTTATTTCTTTTGCCTGTAGTTTCAAATTAGACTGTGAGCATTCCGACTCATTTTGCCAGCGTGGATCACATTTTGTTCAGTATTTAGCATCCCCCATTAAGTTTGCTTAAGCAGTGTTTTGATTTAATTTTTAGATAATGAAGTTGATGAAGAGTCAGAGGAGGATGATGACTATATTCCCTCTGAAGACTGGAAAAAAGTAAACACTCTTTCGTCAGTATTGCTTTTTCATGCTTTTTGTTTGTAATTTCCTATGAATTGCTTGAAACATTTATGTTTTTAACAGGAAATCATGGTTGGCTCTATGTATCAGGCTGAAACACCATCTGGACTGTGCAAATACAAAAACAACGAGAAAGGTATATTTGACCTATGTTGATCAATTAATTAGGAGACATTTTTTAATACTTTAGGAAACAATATTTAAACTTGAATATTTTGCTGGCACTAATGAAATGAGAACCGCATCAGTCATAATATGATGTCTTTTTTTAAATGGGAACATAATACACACAGTTCCTTCTAGTCTCTTTCAATCATTAGTGCCTTTAGAGAAGTATTGCATCCTAATATCTTCCAAGAGTCTTTATGGTACTGTCAGGGTTGTATCAGGAGATAAAGGAGACATCAGGTGCAAATCAAACTTCTTATTTTAGTAATAACAAGATCAGAAAGACAATGGAGAACACAACATAGAATCACAGTGACCAAACCACAAGACAAAACAGACTGGGCCTTAAATACAAACACAAATGAGAGTAATAAAATAGAAATACAAGAAATGAATAAACTAATCAGGCAACTAAGGAAAACTAGGTCACAGGAAGATCAGAAAACACAGGAACATGACCAGGGGTCTGTACCACAAAGCTGGTTTAGCTGGCTAGCCAGGTATGTTTTAGTTTAGTTTGCACCAATCCTGGGTTTTAGGTACCATGAATTTGGTTTGGCTTTTAGAAAATTAACAGGAACATAAACATGACAGGTACACTTTACAATAAGGTGTAATTTCTTAACATTAGTTAATGTATTAACTAATTAAAAAAAATCTTTGTTAATGTTAATAAAAAGAAAGGTATTTATTTTTAGTTCATATTAATTTATTCAAATGTTAAATGTTGACAAGCAGAACTTGTAATTTTAATAATGTGTTAGTAAATGCCAAAATTTACATTAACTAAGATTAATAAATACTGTAGAAATATTGTTCAGTCTTAGTTCATGTTAACTAATGTAGTTAACTAATCTTAACTTATGAATCTTATTGTAAAGTGTTACCATCTCTAGATTTATAATATTTATGAAAGTCAGATACAGCTTCTCTCCAAAAACGGGGGGTGAAACTAAAGAGTCGCAAACATGTGAAGCTTTTGCATGGCGATCATATGCAAGCTTAATCTGAATTAAACTTAAACGAACCCAAGACGGTATAAATAAGTCAGAATGCTTGAAATAGCATTAAATCTCTTCTTTATTCCCCCCATTAGTATGCATTCTTTTTATTACATGGCTGTAATTGTAATAGTTCTTGAGTACATATGGAAATAGTTTACATTTTTGGTGGCATCAGTATGTTACAGTCTTGTGATATGCTTTGAATCTGTGACTCCATCATTCACAGTGTATGAAAACGATGACCAGCTGCTGTGGAATCCTGAATTCCTTACTGAAAACACTGTGGTTGAGTTTCTGAGCGAAGCATGTCGACGGACGGGAGAGGAGACTGGAGTAGATGCTATTCCAGAAGGGTCCCACATCAAAGACAATGAACAGGTACTAAAGAAATGCCTTCTAAGATTAAATAATAATAATAACAATTTAATCATTTTATTTGAAATTGCTGAACTTAATATACAATACAAATTGTTTACTCCCCTCAGGCATTATATGAGTTGGTGAAGTGTAATTTTGATACTGCTGAAGCTTTGCGGAGATTAAGATTTAACGTTAAAGCAGCCCGAGGTGAGCCTTACAAAGTTTGTTAAATGGCATTTTTCTTTTTTTTTTTTTTTCATCGTAATATTTGTGGCAGTAGAAAACATTCGGTAACACTAAGGTGTCATTTGTTCATGTATTAAGTTAACTAACATGAACAAACAATGAACAATAGATTTATTACAGTATTTATTCATATTTTGTTAACATTCATTATATCTATCTATATATATATATATATATATATATATATACATAACATATATATATATACAATCATTCATTGTTAGTTCATGTTAGCTCACGGTGCATCAACTAATGTTAACAAACACAACTTGGGATTTTAATAATGCATTAGTAAATGCTGAAATTAGCATTAATTAATATGAATAAAGGCTGTAGAAGTATTGTTCATTCTTAGTTCATGTTAACTAATGTTTACTAATGAACCTTATTGTAAAGTGTTAACAAACATTCACATAATGTGTACTGCCAGTCTGCCAATTAACAGAGCTGTGGCTCTAGAAAGAAAGTGATTTTCTTGGTTAAAATAAATATATTTTTGGTCATGAAAAATATAAAAAAAAAAATAGACATTTTCTGCTACCTGTATTTCATAGCTATTCACAATCTGGCAACCATGTGTATAAGTTTTTTTTGTGCAGGAAAAAGTGCTCATGAGCTGAAAACATTGAAAAGTTGAAGTTTAACGATCAGCCAGTTTGTGTTTCTTCATAGAGCTGTTTGCACCGTTTCCTCTAAAAATCTTTATATCAATTTTTTCTCAGTGGCTTTACACAGCCTCTGTTCCTCAATACAAAGTCTATTTGTTGCTGTTGTTGTTATTTTATTAGTCAGGCTTCTTTTAGAAGCAAAACTTTTATTAGGAGCTCCTTAATTGGGAGTCACACTTGTGATCTTCATGGTCAAAAGCGACTGGAGACCTAAAATGTAACTTTTTTTTTCTCTAGTAAAATCACAGTTACGTATATTTATTATTAATAATGCTTTTTTTTCTTTTGTATTTTGGTACAGGTTGTGCCTGTTTTGCACTCTTGATGTTTTAGACTAGAGTGTAACCCTTTCCTTTCTGTCCACTTTTTTACTGCATTGTAGTTAAATTATTGTTTTTATTTTACATGTTAGCTGTGTTATAGTCACATCAGTTCATAGGTGAGTCTGTGTATAACTCTGTGTGTGTGTATGTATATGTGTTCAGGCATGTGGTTTACGAGGACACAAATGTGTATATTGACATGGGTACTACAACGTAAACATGGTTTATGAGGACACTTCCTGTGTCCCTGTAAAACAAAAGTCTTAAAAAAAACATACTAAACAAACTACTAAATTATGAAATTCAAAAACTGCACATAGTTTCCTGTAAGAGGTAGGTTTAGGTGTAGGGTCAGTGTAGGACAATACCACATACAGTTTGTACAGTATAAAAACCCTTACGCCTATGGAGAGTCCCCATAAATTACAAATGCAAGTATGTGTGTGTGAGAGTGTGTGGATGTGGCTTTGCACTCTTGATGTTTTAGAGTTTCACCCCATAATTGCTGTGTACTTTTTCCTGCATTGTTACAGATTTGTAGATTGTACACACAAAATTTGCTGAATTTATTTTTTTTCAATTTCCCAGTCATTTCCTATAGTCGATCTATTTTGACTGAAGACCACAAGTGTGACTATTGCTTTCTTCTTGAATCATGCCATAATTTTTTTTTTGTGTTCATATTCCAAATGCCATAGAAGTCCATAAATGTTTGTATCATTTCGATGAAACTGAAAGTTTTTCAGACTGAAGAGTACCAGAGGGTTAATTTAACGAATTTCCATGTTTTAAAAATGTCAAGTTTTAGCTTTTCAGAAAAGCATCCTTGGTAAATATCATCAAAGAAGGCTTTGAAAATTAATCTGCATTGTTAATCCTTTTGATCTTTTATTTGAAAAGTTAACAAAAATCTAAACTTTCATTGGATAATAAGAATTTGAAATGGGTTAGATTTCTGTTTTTTTTTTTAAATAAAAGATCAAAAGGATTAACAAAGCAGATCAATTTTCACAGCCACCTTTGAACATAGATACCAAAGATGCTGATATTTTTGGCCATGACTCTATTATTATGTAAATATAAATACACTGCCTTGCGGGAAATATTCAAACCATTTTTCTTTTCTTTTTTCTTTTTTTTTTGTTGCAGCCTTAGTCTACACTCCATACATGATAATGACAAATAACAGGTTTGCAAATATCTTTGCAAATTTATTAAACATAAAAAAATTACATTGCGTCTGGGATAGCTGGAATTTTGCAAAGGAGCATTTAGATTGCTTGTAGATGTTACTACACTTCAAGTGACGTTATCCTGTGGCAAATTCAATTGAATGGGTATGACTTGGAGCGGCACACACATCTTAATTAAGTACTGAGGTAAGGGTTTTAATACTTGTGCATAGTACTTATTTCAGTGTTTTTATTTTCATACATTTACATTTACATTTGTAACAGTTCTGTTTTTGCTTTGCCATTATGGTGGATGGACTGTACATTTTTAATTTGAAAAAGTAATTTAAAACTTAATTTAACAAGGCTGCAACATAGCAAAACATGAAGGGATTTGAATACTTCTGCAAGGCACTTTGTGTATATACTGTGTGTGTGTGCATATATATGAATATATATACACACATGCATACATACAATGTGTGTGTATGTGTGTGCGCACGTAATTGCAATTAAATAGTTTAATCCATTGACAGCCCTAATCTTACTTTTTTTTTTGTATTTTTTTCTTTCATGCAGATGAACTAACTGTCTGGACAGAGGAAGAATGTAGGAACTTTGAACAAGGTTTAAAGGCTTATGGAAAAGACTTTCATTTTATCCAGGCCAACAAGGTAGTGCTCATTTTATGGCATTCGTCATTATATGTCACTTCATTTGTGAATCTGCCCCTTCCTGTTCTTGTATTGACATTTTAAAATGTACAAATGTAATAACTTGTAACCACACAGATTCTAAGTTAAATAGAAGAAAAGATATGCACAATTTGCATCAAACATAACAGAGATCATATCAAACAAATACCACGCAAAATTTGACTCAAAAACTCACTTAGCTGACATATGCATTTAGCACAACAAAATATTCTACCTTACATCCAACCAACAACAACAAAAAATGTTTCATCAAAATAACTCTTTCATAAAGAATTGAATGAAGAAAAATAAACATACTCACAGCTGAGAATTAAATAAATGTTTCTTGACCAGATGCAATAAATCATCTCAAAGGTTGCTACTAGACCGTAGCTGTGTCCCAAAGTTAAGTGCACACACTTTGAAGGGCACAGACTTTAAAGGCCACGCCTCCAAAGTGCACGAACGGACCCTACAAGGTGCAAAAGACGCTCCGTCTTCGCAGGATTTCCTAATTGCACCACCAGAGGTTGCCGATTACCGGTCCTGTCGCATAGCAACGGTGCGAGAGGAGAGCTGCCATCCTGACAGGACAGGCCGAGCCAGAATTACTCATTTTTGTTTTTATGTTTTACGTCGTCGAGGAGACGGAGATGTACCTCAGGCTAAGCCTGGACTGGGCCAAGGTAAGTTACACTGGTTTGCTGCATCCTTAATTGCTGGATTACAACTTTAAACACTACAAAAAAATATGGTCTTTCACGAAAAAAAATATTACTTTTAATTAGAGGATAATTCGCCCAAAAATGAAAATTCTGTAGTCATTTATTCACCCTCAAGTTTTTACAGGTTTACAATGTTCATTTTTTTGGCTGAATTATCTATGGTTTTAAATATGACTAGTAGTTTTGCCCAATGTGGTATTTGTAGTTACTACAAGTAGTTTACTGAAGCATCTCAATATTTCTTCTACCAATTACTATGTTGTATTAATAAACTATTTCTCTTTTCCTTCTTTTCCTAAATCAGAGCAGTCCCCTATACTGCAGGATAAAGCTGAATGTGCCAGCGCTGGACAGGTTTTTAATGATTTTCATCTGAGCAGGGAGACTCTGACAGTGCTGCTGGATCCTCTGAGAAGTGAATAGCAACAGTGATGGGCTGCTACAATCCAGACGCTGGTGTTTCTCTTGTGTTTGGCCCGTGGTACATCATGCAGAGTGGTTTACAGAGTGTTTGATATGTCCTCCGCATTGTCCTCTGAGTTTGTCACCAAGAAATTTGCCTCCTGATGACAGTTTGTTTAAAATTGATGTTGTTTTTATGATGTTAAACCTAAAATATTTTGTAAATAGTCAAAAAGAAAATACTTTCAGTAATGTATTTGAAAAATTGTTTAAATGTTTAAAAAATGTTTTTACAGGACAAAAAATAAACATATAGAAGAATGTTTTGTAAGTTGCATAAAAAAAATCCCTTTTATTTACATGTACATTTGCATAACAAAAAATACAAAATGTACAGAAAGTACTCATTTACAAATAAATTCATTTACAAAAATCAATAATGTATACAACTTACCATTTCTTTTTTTAACTTGCATTCCAAAAATAAATGACAGAAATGAGGTGTTCCCAAATTTTCCACAGTTTTCTCTTTTACTTTCTAACTGTTGCAGCATTAGTAAATATGACAAAGCAGTAATACAAAATTCTCAAGTGCAGATGTTTGGTAAAAAATATGTGGGCTTGCATGACAGCAATACAGAAAAACAAAAAAGGGAAAGACCATTGTTTTAAATAATGTTCGTCTTGTTTGTTTGTTTTTAACTTTACAACTATATGTCAACTTATTCTACTAACCCTAAACCTACCCTAACAGTCTACTGAGTTAGTAGACATGTAGTTGTGAATTAACAAGAATTAGTTGACATGTAGTTACAAAGTTACTTCTAGTTAGTAGAATGTCTAAACGGACAAACAAAATAAAGTGTAACCCACTTAATTTTCCTGGAAAACGTAGGGCGCGTTTGAAATCACTTTTGAATCGTGACGGTCTTTGTCGCATAGCGGTGACACAATCTGCCTTGGAATGCGCACTTCGGAGGGTGCATCCTGAAATGGGACAGCTTATGCTGTGACACTGTGCACTTCAAATACACACTATGGAGTCCACGCTCTTCACATTGGGACATTCTTCAGATCTGGTCTTTGAAAGGTGTGCACTTAACTGAAGGTCAGCTGATGCAAGCTTGACTAACATGACCTGCCAGAACTATTGCTACGCTTCATTTAAGGTTGCCCCTACCAGCGAGAAATAAAGCTGCAGCTGCACCCAACTAGTTACAGGATGAAAAAATATAAAATACCCTTTGGGGTTCAATAATGTGCCTAGCAGTTTTCTAAATATATGGAGTAATTGATGTGACATTTTAAACCTTATTTATTAATTTATTTCTGTTATTGTCTTTCTTTATCCAATTTTAGGTTAGAACAAGGTCTGTCGGAGATTGTGTGGCTTTTTATTACATGTGGAAAAAGTCAGAGCGGTATGATTTCTTTGCGCAACAAACTAGGATTGGGAAAAGGAAATACAACCTTCACCCAGGAGTAACGTAAGTATCTGTACTAGCATATTTTGCCTGTCTAAACAAACTAACTAAATAAATATGGCCATTATTTATGAACCTTTTAGAAGGCTACAAAAACTGTTGACCAAAATGTTCTGTAGTAATAATTCTATGAATACAAACCAGTGGGAGTTTATGTGAGCTTTAGTGATCTGCCGTCTTTCGCCATGAGCAACAACTCCAAAACTGCTCTGAGAGTCACTTCATAGGCATTTTACAGTTTTCATTTGAGTAGAAACAGCATCATCATATACACACAGAAATCTGTGTAAGAAATGTAAGACATTCTACATTTACTGCTCTGTGACTCAAGAGTTTGATTTATTTGTTCAGCTGCCTGGGGTCATGCTATTTCTTAGTATAAGGTGCGTGTTCTTTGTTTTATATGTGTAGGGATTACATGGACAGACTTCTGGATGAGACAGAAAGCACTACTTCCAGTCGAGCAGCCACACCCCTTCCTGCCGCCTCTTGCTGCAGCATCACCAGCCAGACAGAGAAAGAGGAAACAAGCAGTCACAACGGTAAAGTACCAAGTGTTTTTATTTATAATTTTTTTGGTGAGCATTTCAGGACACTTTAAAAATTAGTTACAGCTTTGAACAGTTTGTTACAGCTATGTAGATAGACTCTTTGTTTCCCAATTTAGGACTCACCAGTCACATCTCCAGTGCAGATGCCACACAGATATTGAGCAGTGTGAACGAGGTGAAGAATGAACCCTTCCAGGCAAATGGAGCATCTAAACACAGTCTACTCACGGACCACCTGGACTCCAATGGCTGTAATGTTACAGGCACCCACAATACAGACAGAAATGGCTCATCGAAGCACCAACAGGACTGCCAGGGTCTCGACAGGCCAGCAAAAAAGTGCCGGACAGAAACAGACTCACTGGCCCAGGTTGAGATAGACCCTTCTAAGGTAAAAGAAGACTGAGCAAGACCAAAAGTCAGGCCAAAATCAGAAACCGGGATGATGGGACAGCGCTGTGACACCTCTCACCTCATCCACCCTAAATCCAAAGCTAAGCTGCTCCAAAAATACCACCCTCCAAACCTAACTACAGCTGATTAATGCGCCTTTTTCATAAAACCATTTTACAGAGAAATGTATATTCTATATGTAATGGAATTTGTCTGATATTTTTTTACCAAGAAGATATTTATATTTTTTATTGAGACATTTTGACATTAGGTGAAAATGTTGTTTAAGACATTATGCATAATACACAAGGATAAATGTTGGTGAGCATGTGTCTCCGAGCACATCAAGTTGTGCTTTGATTTATATTATATACTAATGGTTCAATGCTCAGCTTGTTTGCGTTGGAGGCATACTACAAGCTCCCGACAGATGTAGTAAAAATAAATAAGCCGATGGAATCACCCCTCCAAATCTTTGTTTTTATAAATTGGTTTGCTAGCTGTATGTTTCTATTAACTGAGTGAATCTCGTAGCAGAAATGTCCAGGTTTTATGGCACATTATTATTTTTAAGTGTGAGAAAAATTAAGCCTATTTATTATTTAGCATTCTGCAAGGCATCTTATATTTTACATTTGATGTGTTTTTTAAGTTCTTCTCATTATTCTCATCGAGTTCTCATAGATTACTTTTAGTAATGCACAATATTAGATTACCGATATCCAAAATGCTGATCCTGAATCTTTTGGAACTGTTAGAACTAAAAACATTGTTAAAATTGTTTTGTTTTCATACAAATGTAGTTTGAAACAGGAACAAATTGGCCTTGTTTACTTGCCAGTGTTTACACTTTAAGCCCTTATCGGCCAATTCTAATAACATTCTGATAATACTGTGCATCTCTAATTACTTTCAGCCAGCACTGACACAATGGTTGATTTAAAGGGGTCATATGATGCTATTTCTGAAGATCATTATTTATGTATTTGGTGTAACAGAATATGTTGAAATGCTTTCAAAATTTCAAAAATGTTCAAAAAACACATTATTTTTCAAATACTGTATCCCCCTCCTTCCGTCAAGCAAAGTCTGCTCTGATTGGCCAGCTGACCCAGTGCATTGTGATTGGCCGAACACCACAAGCACATGACGGAAATGTAACACCCCTTTCCATAAACGTAGGCTTCAGTATGGAATTAGATTCCTGCCAAAAGTATTGCAATCACAGATTAAAAAAAACAAGCATGAAAACTAAATTGAAAAACTCGAGTAAAAATATATTGCACAAGATTTAAAATTGAAAGAAAAGTAAAAGGAATAACAAAAATGGTCATGGATCAAAAAAATGAGTGCAAAATGAATAGCACATAAAATAAGCATGAATCAAAACTTTTTTAAAATCATATTGCACAAAATTTAAATATTTTTCCTCAGAAAAGGAAAATATGGGACAATCACGTTTATATATGGGCTTTGGTGCTTTCTTTATTGGTCCAACGCTGTAAAACAATTTCAGGCCTTTTCAACGAATTTCTATTTAGTAACTAGTTCCGCAGAAATGTTTTGGTCTGTCAATTTAGGTCTTTAAAGTGTTGCCTGAAGTGCTACTTTTACACACACATTACAACAATTTTGCAAGGATCACTGTTACAGGTCTTTACTGTTCTACTGAAAAAAAAAAGTCTCTGAAGTCTCTTGGATGGCCTGAGGGTCAGTAAAAGAATAGAAAATTTATTTTAAACCTTTTAAAAATAGTTTTTAAACTATTCATTTAAAGTATCAAACATTAGATTTGTAATGCAACTGCAAAATGTATGAACTTAAAGATCAAACAAGTGAAACTAAATGTTTGCAAACAAACATGTACAAATATTGCTGCTGTTAGAGAAAAAGAACTTAACCAGGTGTTACATTTTAACTGAACTGTCAAGAAAAGTCCAGTCGCTGTATTTATATAGCACTTTTACAATACAAATTATGTTAAAGCAGCTTCTCTGGCCAGACGAATCCAACAGCTCATATTGCAGGCTGCTGCAAAGTCAGATTCCTGTGGTCTTGTCCCGATGGCCATCTAGGTGATGAGGTTTTAGAAGGGGATCTTGTAACTGTCCTCCTCTCTGCTGACATTCAGAGCTCTTGAGGTTGTCTCTAGGTGCTGCTCCACCATCTGGACTGGATCTGGGTGGCTGCAGTGACCATTTGATCTGGATACAGTCTGGATCTGGTTGCTACGGCGACATCAAAATAAGAATGAGACAGCCCTAGCGCTGCCATTGGTTTTTGGTGATAAATGTAGTGTAAAAAAAATAAAAAATTATTTAGTGCAGCTTACCTGAGGTGTGAACTTGACAAGATGGCGCTATTTCTACTGCAAACTCATTCATGCAGAACGATCGCAGTGTTTGCTGGATTAGTTTTGATTAGTACAGTCGATTGGATTATATATATTCAAATCATTCAATGTTTTTTCAAATATGTTTGTGTAGACTTAATATAATGTGTCCTCTCGACTAAGCCCAGGAAAAATTGGATTTACCAAACTGACTACCTGAAGTCAAAATATAGATGGAACTGACTTCCTGCTTTCTGAGGTTGAAGTGAGGAGATGTGCATTCCTGAAACATGTAATGTACAGTATGTAATGGTTGGCAACTCTACTCTGAACGGTCATCTTCATTGGCTTATTTATTGTCATTTTGTTAGCGGCCAGGCCAGTTGTTTGTCAACAGTAGTTAACATTATACTGTGGTATTAATCTTATTTTAAAGGGGACAACGGATGCCCCTATTCCACAATTTGCTATGATTCTTTAGGGTCTTCGTGAAAAGTCTAATATTTCTTAATGATACTGTAAAACAACACACTGTGAAGCTGAATCATTGGTAACTGGCACAAACAGATGCATTTAGGCATATAGGAGGACTATTCCCTTCAAAAACAAAACAAAAACAACTGCATGATCAGTGGCTCAGATGTCGGGAGTAAATGACACCTGCTCTGGAGTCACAAAAAAAAGGGTGACCGTTTACAGCTCACTCAGGACGGGTCATTGCTCATTAGTAGTTTTGGGAAGGGCCTTGGCCTGTGTGATGTCACAGTGCTTGTGATTTTCAGGGATTGAGGAAAACTGAATCATGTTTATACACTTGTTTATTTCAGGTTCAACAGCATCATATGTTGTGTTTTTTAATGTAATTTTTTTGTGTTTAATTTAAAATTTATGTTAATTAACCACAAAAATAAAAGAAAAATACATAAAAAAAAAAAGATATTTACTCATTCATCAATTAAAAAAAAGAAACTGAACAGTCCATCTTGAACTGAGGAATTTACAATTTACTAAGACAAAAAGATCATATTAAATTCATACGAAAATAATTCATAATCTATCAACATTAAATTAAATTATATCTTAAACATATTAAAATAATATTCAGGCACTGTCTCCCTAGCAACAGGAATTGGTTCATAAACAAACAAAGATTGCTGGTCACTGTTGAGGAATGAGACTGGGTTCTGTTGTGAAAAGGCACTTCTGACGGGGTTCTTGACTCCCAGAGGCATTGTCGGCTTTCTTTATTATGCCATTTTTAAGCATTATTTTTCTGTTAAAAGACAATATTTTAACGTTTTTGTCTTATTCAAAAAAAGAAAGGAAATAAACAGAAATTAATCCATGAATTGGAGGTTTTGAGATGCACATTTTTGTATTATACTTACTTTTTTGTTCCTTGGTGAACGTGATGTGCGAGTACACAAGACTGCCAGCAATGCTATAGGGGAAAAAGAGAAGAAAAACTATATTCATAGAACAGCTGAAGGAAATATATTAAATTATTATTCATGGTCATTAAAAAAAACTACATGACCTTTTTTAAAAAATTGCTGTTCTTATTGTTTTTTTACCTGATGTTTAGGCCGATAAAATTCACCCACGTAAAGATGTAATCTCCACCAAACACCATCCCGATGTACGTCACTAAGATATTCTGTTGGGTTGGTTAAAGGTAAACAACGTAAATTCTTAACTGATTTGATTTGACTTGATTTGATTTTATGTAAATTACCAACCTTGATACAGCCAACAATGGTTGTCGTCAAAGCAGAGTTATAATGGGTGCATAACATAATTGAATACATGAGTATAAACCTGCCAAAACAACCAATGAGATTACAATCATGAGTACAAAAGAAAGAAGAAAAGAATATGAATTTTAACATCTCACAAGTGTGCACAATTCACCTTTAAGTAGTCTTAAAAAAAAGTACTCCACTTAAGGACAAAAAAAAGATTGGAAATATCAGGCTCACCCCATGACACTTGATAACACAAACTGAAGCAGAAAGAAAATGTCAGTCCAGCCATCATACTCCAAAGCCTGAAAATTCACAAGAGAACGTATTTAATCAAATGAACATTTTTATTTATAATATATGATTTTTCAAAACATTTAGTGTCATAATATATATTTATTTTACTAAAATTCTTACTTTTTGAATGTCTCCAGTAAAGTATGCTAAAATCATAGTGGGAATAATCATGAATAAAGCATTGTAGTAAAGCAGCCCATATTTTCCCAGTTCCTGAAATGCAGGGACAAAAAAAAAAAAAGTCAAATTAAATATGTATTTTTTGTGCAAAACTGTGCATGCTGCAAAAAACGGCCACATTTGTGGGCATGTGAAACAAAAGACAACAGGACTTTTGGTGCACGCACACACTTGCTCTGACAAAAATCAGGCTTATGAGATAAATTACCTTGGAGTCCAGTTTTTGTTTCATATAAACCCCATTAGCAGCAGTCAGAACGTTGTTAAGTGTAACGAACACATATCCATGGAGGTCAAAAGATAAATCTGTACTGTAAAAGTCAAATGAAGGCAAATTAATGGAGGAAAAAAATTAACGAAACAAAACAAAAACTAGATTAAAGTCGCAAAATACTTTGACAAAATAGGTAAGTAAATAATATCATTCATAATTATACCAAAGACTATAGAATACCCAAGACGTGTCAGCGTATAGTTTTGAATGGGGGAAAACGCAGTGCCTAATATGGTGACATTATCACAGGAATATATAACCAATCACTAATTGTCATAGTCAGTGCATCACTGATGCTGCCATTACAATGTTGGTATACTGTAGAAAAAGACAGCATTCTGAGGCATCAAAGACAATAGAATAACCCAATGAAATCTCTTTTGTAACTTTCAATAATGCAGATTCAGTACTACTGTATGCAATTTTCTATAACCAGACTGAAACGTTTAATATAATGAATTCATTAATACCGGTATAGCGGCCAGAACACAAACCTGACAATAAGATCATTAGTCTATTATTGGTTAAGCTTATGGGGCTGTCTCGTGATGAAGGAACGACTCAAACCTCTTCAGTTTATCAGAAAGAAAAAAACAATCATTCATAGAATCAGCTGATTTACTGTCAGTATACTTTTACCTAATTATTGTAGAAACGCTTATAGAGCATTAAAATCATAAAAAACATACAATAATTCAAAGTTTTATTGATTTTAAAAAGTGTTATTGTTATAAATGGTACCCTCTCTCATTGATAGGTAATCTTTACTGCTTAGTTCAGTTAATTAGGATAAGAAAACAAATACATGAAATAAATGAATATAAACTTGGTGATCTAGATTTAAATTGATATAATTTTACAATTGCTTATAGATCAATAAAATATTTTTTTTTTACAAAGTATTGGTAACAATTTACAATAAGGACTCTTTGGTTAACATTCATGCATTAACTAACAATGAACAGTTTATTTTTATAGCATTTATTAATCTTTTTAATGTTAGTTAATAAAAATGTTCATGGCAATTCACTATATATAAACTAAAGTTGAAAAATACAACTTTAAATCTATATAATGTTTGGGAATACATTTTGAGCTTTGAATATGAATTCGAATATAAATTAACATTAATAGATACTACATGTAAATATTGTTCATGATAAACTAATATACTGTAGTTAAATTTAAAAAATGAAACTGAAGTGTAAAATGTTAACAATCTTTTGGTCTGTGTGTGTGTGTGTCTTGATGTCAACATGTCTGAATAGTCAAGACAACATTATCATCAGCTTAAATACAATATAAATACAATTAGTATAATGTTATGAAGTGATAAGCTGGCTAAGGCTTAACATACTTATAAAACAATGCAGACAATTATCAGTAAAATAAACTGTTTTCTGTGAGGCATAAGAATTAAAACTGAAATATAAAATATAATACTACTTTCCAGGCTTACCTTGCGGCAATAAAAGCTCCCAGGATCATAGTGAATACGGTTGCCTTTATGGACCATGAAAACGTTTTTCTACAAAATAAAAATAGATAAATTAATAATAGGCTAATTAATAAGTGTAAATCTCACATCTCATAAAACCCAAACGGAGTCAGCTGAGCATACTATACATACTTTAGGAGGTAACCCTCAAATAGCATTGTGAATAAAATGGAGAATCTTCTGAGCACAGTAAACATTGGCAGACTGCAAAAGATACAGATTCATACAGCTTGTTATATTATTGCACATGCAGTATATAATAACAACAGCCATGCATTAACGTTTGTTTGTTTTTTTTTGTCATATTGCACACTTACTTTAGTTGTTTGGTCCCAAACAGGCCTGTCAACTGATTTCCCACATATATTAAAGGTAGTGGCCATACCTACACAGAAAATATAAAGAGTAAATATACACCGTGTATATGTACACGAAAAACTGAAGTATAGCTCGGCTTCAAGTATGCACAAACCTACCTTATGGGGTACATGACTATCAAAATCTGGGAAATCTATCACATTGAATGATTTCGCTCCTCGCAGCACAACAACCGTTGCAAACATCTGAAAACAATATAAAGATCCTTCATCAGCTGCTGGACTGCTAGAGCTAAAACTTGTGCACACTGTGTGTTTAGGGGATGGATAAAATAATATAATCACCTAGGAAATAATCAATTAAGTGTTTTATTTAGTAACTTGCTTACTTGTCCAATTCCAACTGCTAAAGAGGACGGGAATCTGAGTGGAAACATAGTTTAAGTACATAAAACAATATTACCAGAATGTATATGGTACGCTAGGATTAATAGCAGTGATGATTATAATGACAAATTGTGTCCACATAATGTATGCAACTCATTTATCTGTTCAAAAGATCCACGATAACAGGGGGAGATTAGATTACATAGAGTAACACCTTCATTCACGTGTTTACATGCTAAGAGTTATCAGAAAAAGTCAAAGCAAAGGTGAATAAGTAAAAATCTTGCGAAAGACACACAAAGTGGTTAGATCTAAGTTATAGACTGTCACCATACGTTTCTCGGGTCAACATCTGGTAATAAAAACACTTAAAAGTGATTGGATGTGCTGAAGTAAAACATAAATGAGTATGGCGATATGAATGTGATTACCTGTAGTTAGTAAGAACACTCTTGTTAACGACAACAATAAGGAAAGAAGAGAGCCCATAGAAAGCTGCAGCAAATAACTTAACAAATAATGCAGGTGTGTCAGTGCCGCCTTCTCCGGAAATATTATCTTTTGGGTTATTCTCAGTGGAACTCACACAGGGACGTTTTCGTATGTCCGCCATGTCTACTTAGATACATGCGGTTCATGTTGTAAATAGGTCCAACCACTTTTCCGCACAGTAAATCGTTCCCTTTACTGAAGTTTTAAAGGGACAGCTGTGTAACACTAGAACGCTGGAACTATCACGTCACTTTGTAGAGCAGCGGCTGTTGGCATCACACTGGATCCCTCGGTTTTTCCATAGGCTTTTTAATAATAGTAAAACAAAAACACTCAATAAAATGCGCGAAAGATACACGGATCTTTGAACATTGCGTTCAATCGATCTTTAAATCTAATTTGTGAAAAAATAAAATAAAATAAGAGAAATAATCTGAACGATGTCTTCGTTTCTGTTTTTAAAATGAAAATTAAATTATGAAATTACTGTGTTTAAAACGTTTTTCTTTTCCTTTTCTTTTCTTTCTTTTTTTTTAAATAAATACCTTCTTGTTATTTCATGCTGTGGTATTCTTAAGACCTGGGGCCCGTTTCAGAAAGGAGGTTAAGTGAAAACTCAGAGTATATTAACCCTGAAATAAGAGAAAAACTGGGTTTTCCGTTTCAAAAAGGCAGGTTTGTGAAACTCAGGAAGTAGGGTAACTCAAGCCTGTTTCTGAAAGAGAGGTAACCTTTACTCAGAGTCAGTTACCGTGGTAA
>JAUCMS010000044.1:4361095-4376951 GCA_032357445.1 Enteromius radiatus | reverse complement strand
AGCTCCAACCGTGCTCCAACACACCTGTCTGTAATTATTAAGTAACCCAGAACACCTTGATTAGCTGCTTCAGGAGTTTTTGATTGGGCTTGGAGCTGAAATCTGCAGGACGGTAGCTCTCCAGGAGCAGGGTTGGAGACCCCTGCTATATATGGGGTCAATCACCAATGAACGTGTTCAAAGGGGTGAGGCAATTGTCCAGGCAGGGACAAACAGAGTCAGAAACAGCAAGACAAGGGTTAATCCAAAACAGACTATAAATCCAGGGCAGGCTGCTGACAGAAGAGATGAGATAAACCAGGCAAGGATCGAGACGCAAATGAAATAGCCTAGAAAAACAAGACATAGGCTATGATAACACAGAAGGGCTAGTAGCTATCACTAAGAACTGAGTGGGTGTTTTGCTGCGTCCCAGGCAGGTTTTTGAGCCATAAATCCTGACTTTAAACCATGACTCTCGACTTTGCAGCATTCCAGGGAAATCATGCCAAACTGGCTGAGCGCAAGTAATTGTGGTAACTAGATGTAAACAAGTGTGACGGACCGTACGAGGCTTATGCTTATGGAGAAACGGAGGAGGAATAACGTTACATAAGGAATAAGGCACCTTATACCTTATATTTTAGTGTACCACTTGCATAAACAACGCTGCCATTGTTGTTTTTTGCGGGCTATGTGACGTCATAGTTTGGAACTAGGAGTACATTGATCTAGATCTTCACGGGTTTGACTGCCGTTCCAGTGTATTTTCAAGGTTGGAAAAACATGGGTTATTGGTTGCCTGGAACAGAACTTTAAATAGTGCGTGTGATTGGTCGTAGCTGTGTGTGCAATCAGTGCAAGGGATGATGAGCAATGTAGTCCAGGATATAGTGCAACAGTCAGTGTGGTGTGAGAGTTAATATACTAGGAGAGCAACCTCTTGTGAAAAGTAGACGTAATGTCAGGGACCAAATTATTATTATTTTTCACCAATGTTTTTATTTTATTTTACTTTAAATTCATTTTGTCATATGATGTACAAAAATTATTCATTATTTGTAAATCTCTCAGTTATGAATGCCTTTCTGTGTTATGTCCAAAGCACTTAAAAAAAAAAGAAAAAAAGCTTGCTCACTATTATCGGCTATTGCATCAGAATCGTCTATCAAAAATGTTTGTTAAATAATTGTAATAACGCCACACAATAGAGGATCAGCAAACCAAGCCACAGATCCCGATCAGATGCAAATCGACATTCAAATTGTCCTTACAAAACTCTATTGGCCACCTTTAGGTAACATTAAAAACACCAAGATTCTATAACTTTAATGAACTTGGGATAATTTAACAAGTATGTCTCTCCAAAAGTAACTCAAACTATGCTATTGGGGCCTTAACGGTCTCTTCCAATTATGTAGTTTTTCTCTGAGAACTACGATTCAACGCACTTTAAACATTGTTACCATCTTCTTAAAAACTAAATTACAAAAATAAATGGATGTGCAATCTGTGCATAGTTACAGAAATCAGGAAGTGGACATACAGTATGTCCATATATAAAAACGTGTAATTTGAGCTAAAGAAGAAAAATAGATAGATTCATAAATAGAACAGATTCAGTTTGCTATTTCTCTTACAAGATCTCTAATTCTTTGTGAGATGTGTGATCTCACCATAGGGGGATGGGCGCGAGTTCAAATCTACATGTGCTAAGTGCTACTACAGTGTTTTATTGACATTTCAGTTGTAAAGACCCCCAAATGTTTTGAGCAGTTCTTACCTAATCATTTAGATGTCTTGGAGTGATATAGAGTTTTGGTTATGACTAACCTCGTGTTTTTAAGAAAATATTATGTGTGTGCGTATGAGATTTTCAGTTCCAATTAAAGTGAAAATATAGCAGAGCGATGGCCCACTTTGGTTGTTCAGGCACAGATGTGGAAATAAGGTGCAGTAAAACTTTAATGAGAACCTGTCATCTTTAAAAATGCCCTTTTCACATCCACTGACCTGTTCAATTCTTTCACCCCAGAGTGATGAAAAACCAGCCTGTATTCCTCTCCTAAAGCAGCTCAAAAGCAGTTATCAGGCTAGCAGAGCTGTGAGCTTTTTAATTTTTTTGTAGTTTTGCCATAAACGTTTATTAGGTTTATTATGCCTCTGCTATGCCTCTGTCATAGTTTTCCCTATTTTTTGAGTGCTAGATCAGTCACAGAAACTGTGGGAGGTAGGGAGGAGGAGGAGGAGGGGGGGGGGGTTCTTGAGCAAAATAACAGATCGCTGCTTTTCATCCCTTTGTGTTGACAGTAATAATCCATTTCAATAATCCCCTGCTGCAATAATCATACGAATAAATCCCAAGCATCTATCTATCTATCTGTCTGTCTAATTATTATTATTATCACTGGACTGAAAGATTCAGAGAAAACTAAATTGTTAGTTATTTTTTGCTTATAAAAGGAAAAGCAAAAAAAAAATTGCATAAAAAAACATGTAGTTAACTTCATAAAATGATTGTTTTTTTAAGGCTTTTAAGGCTTGGCTTTTTCACTGTGTTGTTTACTGGTTGAGGACACTGGGAGTGGCGCTTGCAGTTGTAAAGCCAAGGGGCTGAGTCTAATGAGGTCACACCCTGAGCACCAACTCCGCCCACTGTGCCATGACTGACATGTGTTTTTCTGCCCCTTTTACTACAGCCCACCAACAATAGCGGAGCTGCAGAGGAGCTGTCCTTGGTACTGAGAGCTGGAAACAGTGTGTGCAAGTGGATTTGAGGGGGAGAAAGGAGGAGGGTGGAGGCGTGTTCTTTGTGTTGTGCAGCCCGAGTTAATCTGCTGTGGCATCTACTCAGAGAGGAGCCAGCACTGATGTGAGGTGCCCCGCACAACTCCTGCTTAAGTGTGTCCTTTAAAAACAAACAAGCTTTTACTTCAAAAGGTCTTCTCCCGAGCCTGTGTGCTACATCTTGGAAGTCTCAAGGAGCTTTTTTGCGTTGTGCTATAGTAAGACTTTTAAAAGTGCATGTGGATGGGAGTTAGAAAGGATGTTTTTCTCAGGTTGTTTCCAAAATGCTGTTGCGTTCTAGCAGATGTAGCATGTACAGATGAAGAAGAGGGCATCTTTTAGACTACAGTTACGTGCGTATCCAGGGGGCTGAAGGTTCTTCAGCTACAAGGAGCTGCAGACAACTACTGTCAAAGGAATTCAATTTTATGGCTTGACTTTGAAATGGCTTGAATCTTTCCTGTTGGACTGGAGTTGGAATATCAGGATATCAGTCCCAGGCACTTTCGGGAGTCTAATGGAGCTACCTGAAGTGGGTGACATTGTAGCCTGCAGGGACCTAGTTCCTCTGTAAGTACTCCTCTGAGCTTTCATCCCTTTCTTCAAACGTTACATTTATTCTTATATTACAGATTTGTAATTTTAGATGTAACTTTCTGGATAAACGCTCTCTTTTGATTTGAAACTACAGCTGCATATTCATACACACACACAGACAAAATATTTCACCCTAGCCTCAAGATTAGTTTGGCTATTACCTAGAAACACGAATTGTGTCAAGTTTGTAAAATTGGGTCATCTCTTCCTCACAGGGCCAGCTGTTGCAAGTATTGTCGAGTAAACAGGGTGAATAAGAGGAGATGTTGGGAGAATTTGTTTAACTTGTTTAATACAGCTCAGCTGTTGTAAGCATAAGCTCCACTTAATTGTATTGGGGAATTTTTTTATGTATTTATTTTTTTGCAGTGTGCAGACTCAAACTTGCAACATTTGCAAAAGTCCTACTGACAAATTCAGCAAGGTCATGTGATATTGAACAGGTTCAAATGCAATAGAAGTGAATTAGAACCGAACATCTGCTCTGAAAATAAGTTTCTCAAAGGTCATCTGTAGATGATGCAGAGGATGCTGGACAACGGTGGTGCGTCTGTGCATAAACCCCCTTCCCCCACCAACCTCCCTCCTCACACACAAATGCCTCTTACACATAAACAAGCTTGCCCATATTCTTGGATCACACTGAAAATACTGACCTACATAACACAGAGTGCTGTCTCCTCCTCCTAGACCTCTGCAGATGTACATTGCAATAGGCTCCGCACTCTTTTCTGCATTAACAGGATTTTATGTGCACTTTACACACCACACATTTAGTAGAAAATATGATTATTCAAGGGTTACTCAAGCTTAAAAAATAGTCACACATCATGTTGTGTCTCACTAAATGCAGCCCATGCTCCTGTAACATACAGTCCTGTCACTGTATGCTTCGTAATCCAGGCTGATAAATGCTGCTTTCACAAAAACAAGGCTGTTAACAATGCTACAGATTATGTGAACTAATAAACAGTTTAACACTCAGCTGTCTCTCTTCTGCTGATGGTGGGAGAATCTCATTGACCCAGAATCCTTGTTTACACAATAACCCATTAAAATAGCACTACTGTTTCAATTCAACAGTTCTAAGCATATCTATCGATTTGTCTGTCTGCCTGTTTATCTATCTATGTTGATAATAATAATTTAAAGAACTCAAATGATCACAATAATAACTTGATCTGTTTTTATTTGCAGAATGCCCCGTTGAAATACCTGTAAGCAATGATTAGCTCAAAAGAGGAAGATTCACTATCATTTCTGCAGTATGTTGAAGATTGTGGACTAAGAGCATATGACAGATTGGTCTCACATAATATCAGCCACGTGTGGAATGAGAAAAACTGGATTAACTTTCAGGGGAAAGTCGACAAGAAGCAAAATCAGGAAGAAGCCATTAAAAGGTAAGAATGTACATATATTAGGAAAAAGTAAAAGGATGGATGGATGGATGGATGAAACACCCTCATTTAAGACTGTGGAGATAGCTCACTTGACTCATTCAAGCTAACATTATGACAGTATGAGCGTTCACTCAATGGCACACAATCCAATTACATGTATGTAAACGACAGCCATAAAATGTAAGAAAACCTTAATATTGTTCCTCAGTGGCATTGCTATAACATAAATGCAGCTGTAATTGTGTCAATGTGCAATTTGAGTGCTGCCCCAGACCCATTGGCATAGATTGTATTGATGACATTTGGCACAGTCTTCTGTGCAATACAAGCTAAATGCTGTTTCATGCATATGGCACTACTTAAAAACATTAAAAACATCTATTTCGGTTTGACATTATGTAAATATGTGCTTATAAGGAATGCCAGCTAATTTCAATACACTACTGTAGGTACTGGAAGTAAAACATGCACAGCAGTCACTTTTGTTTACCTTTGTACATAAATCTTTTAATTGATTATGCTTTAAAGCACCATACAGTTCGATGATACATAAATGAGTTTGGCTCAGACAAATATACTTTACAAACCAGAAGAAAAAAAAAATCTTTTTTATAATTGAATACATTAATGTTGAATTAGAGCATTTTATTGTGGTTGTCATCCAAAATCCAAAAGAGCTCAGGTGTCCATGTTATAATATACCAGATTGCCATTCACTTTTTAGGTCATCTCAACATTTTTCCAACAGAATGATCTTTGCTAAGTGTCAGATAGCAGATCGCAGTGTTTAATCAAAACATGATGCACAGTCGTATGATGCACAGACGTCAGGATGCACAGCTACTATGTGAACTGAACTGAGGAGGACATTGTGCAGCACTTTTCAGTTTGGGTTTTCAGTCTGATCAAATGTTTACATGTCCTCTCACTCAAAATACAAAAGGAATAAACCATCTACAATCCTATTAAAATTTTAGAGAGATTTTAGAGAGATTTAACATTTTAAAGATCTGGTAAATTCAATAAAATTGATGTGATTACATGTGACTTTTTTTATTCAGATTGTGCTTCTAGCCCTATTAAGATATTAGGATTATTAGGGTTCATGCAAACACAGCTAAACTGACTTTAACTGAAAATTGCGTATTTAGTGTAAACACTATTTACCAATTTTATGCTGTAAAGCTGCTTTGGCACAACCTGTATTGTTAAAAGCACTATATAAATAAAGGTGATAAGACACTTCACTGTTGCAGTTACTTAAACCTGAAGAGCTTTCACCAAAATATTACCATATATTACATTCTTGACCATAAAGGGTACAGAAAAGTATTAACCCTCTGTTATTTGTCTGCGTATCAGCTGTTGCTTTTATAAAATATTTAAACTCAGTGGCTGGAGGATGATGGCTATAAAAGAATAGCTGGATATGAGGCATATATAAGTGGGTCAATGAGACGACCCATTTTTTACAGGAACTGATTGGAAGAGAGAGAGATCTGGTAGAAAGAGATTAAGTGTGAAAAGTGTGCTAGCAGGAGTTGTGTTCTGCCTGGTGACAGCTGGAGCAGTCACCAACCAATCAGATTGCTTGCACATGCATATTGCTCTGATTGAGGCGGGTCTTCTTTCTTTCTCTGCTATTCTGTTGGAGCCTTCGCTGTCTCTGGGAGTGCACAGAAACTTCCATACACAATGCTTATTTGCTCACAGCAACTATGCTGTAAACACTGAAGAGCATGGACAGAAATAAAAGGAAATAATGAATACTTATTTAATGAATACTTCATTATTATTTATATGATATTATGCAGTGGTGAACATAATTTTTCTTTGTATGACATTTTAATGTAAAGAATTACTTTTACTTACTAAGGTTGTAGGGATGCTGTCCAGCAGTTGAATGTGGCTGATTGTGTAAAACTTCACTGAATGCTCGGCTAAGGAGAAGTATGATGTCAGTTACATTTAACAGTAGGAAACGTGTCTGCGCCAAGCCAGAACAGGACCATGCAGTGCAGACAGCTGCTCCAACATCACCGTTTCTCTTCCTAATGAGAGCTTAATGCCTGATCTGTCACATGGGTGTGTTTTAGATGGTGTCATGTATGCAAGAGTGTGTGAGGAGACTGGTTGCACAGAGCAGCAGCAGCAGATTTTGTGTTTATTTTTTGTGTGCACCCTGTTGCTAGGCAAACTTAAGCCAATGACCAATGAACTATTCTCTCAATACTCCTGCTGTTTAGCAGCTGTGTGTGCAGGAGTTACCAAGTTATACAAACAAATACACACACTCAGATAATCAATGAACACACCCTGAACTTTAACTCAAACAACTGATGGCTAGTGCAGTATTCTCATTTGTGAGACAGAAATCTTTAGAGGGAGAGAGAGAGATAGTGAAAAAGAGAGAGGGAGCAAGATTAATAGAGACCTTTGATCTAATACATGAAAAGAACCAAAGTAGATTATGACTACTACAAACATAAGACACAAAAGCGAATACATGGCAAGCATGCTTTTAGCATTTTACTAGAGATTTTTCTGTGTAGCCCATAGAACATGATATCATATTTTTGTAATACTAAATCACTGTTATTATTACATTAAAATATGCTTCTTGGTTTTTAAGCTTGTGTTTCTCTATATATACAGGACACTACCAGTAATTTTTTTTTTTTTCTTGCTTACCAAGCCTACATTTATTTGATCCAAAATACAACAAACCAGTAATACTGTAAAATAAAAAACATTATTAAAAAATGCTTTCTATTTTTAGATATTTTCAAAAATTAATCGGCATGAAGTTGTACCCCAGAGTAGGAGAACTATAAAAAATGCTAAACAGCAGAGCATATGCATCAGACTAGGGGAGGCTTTGCACACATTGGCAGTGTTGCAAGCCTAGAAGTTTCAAAGAGGCGAAGGCACACTCCGCTGCTTTTAAAAAGCGTCAAACCAAGAAGGCTTGGCTCATCCCAGTTTGAGGAGTGGAGGCAAAACCAAAAGCTTAGCACTGCTTCTTGTGCTTCCCCTCCTTTGATGGGTAGAGCATGGAGGAGGCACGAAGCTAATGAGAGAAGGAAAGAAGTGATCTAGAGTTATCGCTCTGAGCACTCTAGGATCCCAGAGGCTAATTAACATCCGCAACACTGCAACAACACTTTTCCACCAGTGCTGGGGCTGTAGCGATGAGGACTCCTCTGAGCCTTTAGCTCCATTTCCACCAAAAGAACTTTCCCCAGGAATCAGGGACTTTGGGCTTGTACTCTGTGTGTACTTTTTCAAAGAAAGGGAGGGACTGGTGGGAACTTGGGAGGAGGCCCCAGAGGAGGATGGACACCCCGGAGGGGGCTGGTTGACAGAGTCCATCGGGGCAATAATGGAGGGAGGAGCCAAGGGGGAAACAGGAGGAACCAGGGAGACGATAGGAGGGACTTGGAGCATGCGGCGCCAAGTGGGACCCAGGCCACAGCCATGATGTGGACCCACAGTGGAGCCGACGAAGGGAGGAGTCATGGTGGAGGAAGGGATGACAATGCCAGGGGGCCGACCAACAGTAGTGCAGCAGGTGTCAGAGGAGCCCGAGGTGGAGATGGAGAGCTGATGAGCTAGGATGACGAGGAGGATCTGGAGGGCCAAGGCGTAGCAGATGGGGCCGGTGATCAATGCAGAGTTGGGGATCTGGTGGAGCCGAAGGGAAGGAGAAGCCTAATGGAGGGACGAGGGAGCCTTGTGGAGCCAGTGTATAGTTGGGCCATGGTGGAATGTAGGGTGCTAGGAGCCATGGTGGAGCCGCTGGGTCGACCAGTCGAGGTGGAGCTTTGAGAGCTTTTTGTTTTGGGGCTTTGAGGCTTCAAGGCTAGATGTGGAGTGGGGGGGCTCTACAGGTTTGGTGATGACGGAGGATGGCAGACCTGTGGAGCTTGCACAGTAGAATCATTGTTGCCTAAATTTTGGTGCTTTAATATGAATACTAATTAATAATATCATTGCAAACAATTAATTGTGATTAATCACATCGAAAGTAAAAGTTTTTGTTTACATAAAATGTGAATAAAGTGTGTATACCGTGTACATTAATTATGTATATATAAATACAAATACATGCATTATGAAAAATATGTTATAAAATATACTTATATACAATATAACATTGTTTAGAGAACTGTAGTGTGTTGTTGACTCTAATGCTAATGCGTGCTGGTTAGCCTATCATTTATGCTCAAAAACATCCTTTTGAATTTGTTTTCATTTATTCCACGTGGTCCAAGAATTGTCATGTGGTATACAGAAATGTAACATTTGTACATAAAAACTTATAAAGTATAAAAGTATAAATATTTCAGTATAGGAATTGGTTCACTATAATACAGAGTATGTTATTAGCACATACTAATCTTTATTTCTCCAGACATGTCAGGGTGATCTAAAAACAAAAATATACTAATTACCAAATCAACTGTGACATATTACTTTAATATATCACACAATGATGCTCTTTACTTTAAAATCCATTCATGACCTGTTTTCTGATTGTGGTCTCTTTTCAGGGGGGGAGAGGTCATCACAGAGGGTAAGCACCTGCAAATGGGCTCCATGAGCATGCCAGCCCCTCTGGAAAACATGTCCCCTCACCAGCACCAGCCCCCCTATAATCCAGCTTTCAGTGTTCGCTCTCAGTCCCTGCACTCTGTTGAAGGAGAGGAAGAGGAGGGCAGTCCCACATCCCGCAAGCAACCCCCACCCAAACCCCGGCGAGACCCCAACACCAAGCTCAGCATCTCCTCTGAAGCTGTGGACCTTAGTCCCACCGGGTGTAAAGGCGATGACTCAGAGAAGTGTGACGGTAAGATTCTGCAGTTGTTTAATCCAAGCTTCACCTTCACGATTCCTGTTACACAAAATGTTGCAATTGTTTTTATTCTCCAGTTGTATACTAGTGAAATTTGGTTAAATTGAACAGTAGCTATTGTTTTAACACACATAAACACACAAACCAATGTGAAGGATGTCATAATTTTAAATGTGAAGATTTACCTAGATTGAGCACAAACAAGACTATATAGCATATGCTTAGTATTCAGGATGAAATTTACACATGCCAAGGCATTTAAGCAGTTGACTCTAAATTTATCTCCCACCATTTTCTTCCAATCATTTGGGAAGATGGCGTAGTGGTTGAAGCTGCTTGCTCATAATTTGTAATTATAATTTTGCAGGTTTTTAACCCCGCAAAAAGGCATTGAGTCTCAGTAGTGTTTCAGGGGCATCCCGTGTAGATCTCAACAAGCTCATCAGTTTATATATATATATATGCAGTGATGGCCCTCTTTTATCTAGCTGCAGTTTACGAAACTATTAAGTCAGTTTATATTTCTCATGTTCTGAAGTGTGCTGTGAGAGTTGCTTTTTGACCAAATTTGAAGGGATCACAGTGTGCACGCAGATCTTCCTTAATACCACGGCAACCAGCCCACAGAAACAGAGGCCTCCTGCTGCTCCACCAATCCAGGCATCAGACATCAGCCTCAGCCAATCTCTAGCGAGGTGACAGGAAGACAGAGTGTGGCAACAACCAATAAGGAATGGGCTAGCAGCCAGCTCAACAGCGCTTTAGCCAATGAGCATCAAAGAGTGGGGAATGTCCCTGATTCAGAGGACAGTTGCATGCTGAACGGGAGGTTGGGGGGGTGTGGGGGGAGGGACCAGTCAACGCAGAATTCATTCAGGAGGAGTGACTGACCTAGATTTAGTTCCCCTGGAGGAGAGAGGGCGAGGGTAAACAGATCCACTCATAGGGAGGGGAAAGGCAGAGAGAGAAGGAGGGACATGTTCAGAGGTGTTGAAACAGATCTCAAATTCCTTTTTGCCTACACTTTCACAGTATTAGCAAAAATCTTTTTTTTTTTTTTTCAGGCATGCGCAAAGGGATTCTCTCACTAAAACTCACTGAGAGAACATGAAATATGACTTTAATCTGGCCACAGTGCAGTTTTACTATTTTGATTCTCTTTACAAACCCACAAAGCATTTAAGAGAAAATGTATTTTGATAAGATAAATGGATATCTCTTCTCAGCACAGAAATCATGGTATTTTAATATTTTTATTCTCAGAGTGAAATTGGATCTTTGGTGTCATTTTTGAATCAGTGCCCAGATTGTGTTTCCCTGTGTGTGTATTTTGGTAAACTGCAGCTTTTTGATTGCATGTTGTAAAATATATTGGTGTGTACATATATGGTATCGGTGATAAAGATGGTGATAGAGTTGGCGCAGCAGGACCATATGGTATCTGAATAATTGAAAGTTATTAAATTATCCTGAGTACAGTGACCCAAACTCTCTGCTACTGTGGTGGTATACTAAATCATCTATGTTCTTCATTTTTTAATTTGCTTACTCAGGGACACAAAGCTGCAGTGAGGACTGCAGGAAAGTTCCCCCACCGAAGCCTAAGAGGAATCCCAACACACAACTGAGCACTTCCTTTGACGAGTCTTATATCCGCAGTCATAGCTCAAAAGGTTCTCCCACCACTCTCTTCTCAAGTGATGGCCAGGCTCCTTCTCCTGCTCAGCCACAGGGCCCACATGATTCAGACTTAGATGAACCCGTCTACATTGAGATGTCTGGGAATGTGGGACGAGAACCGACCCACATACACCCTGTGGAAGATGAGCCGGGTGAGTCTGTCTATGAAGAGATGAAATACCCAGCACTTGACGAGTTTGACTTGCGATGGGATGTTTCTAGCAGTCGTGCCACACCCTGCAACTTTGAGCTCGATATCCACACCTCCCTAAGCCGTTGTACCACCCCTCGGGGCACGCCAGTTTGTGACATACCTGCCCCATTCCCCAACCTGTTGACCCATAGGCCACCTTTACTGGTTTTCCCTCCAGCCCCTGCTCAATGTTCACCCAACTCGGACGAGTCCCCACTCACCCCTCTCGATGTAGCAAAGCTTCCTATGTTAGAGAATGGTTCTTATGGGAAGTCACCAACCTCATCTTCTCTAGAACCCTCTGGCTCTGCATCTATGCCACACCTAAGACGTGCCGAGAGGGAGCTAACAGCTACTCCTACAATAACAATTTCTGGGCGATCGTCGGCACCGCCACTGCCCTGTGCACTCTATAAAAGTTCCTCCTCTTCACATGGTTATCAGCGCAGCCACTCAGCCTGCCCTTCACCTGTGAGTATGGGCCGCTGCCTGACGCCTCTCAGCCTCATGCGATCGCCACCTTTCGATGGGCCGTTTCCTACAGCAGGTCTTCCTCGTAGCAACTCTGTCACACCTCATGGAAAAGGATCACCGCCACACGATGCAGGCTCAGGGGGACGGCATCATGGGTCTATGCAGAACGTCTCGGTAGCACGATCACGGACTCCGACTAGCCCCCTGGATGAGCTCACAAACCTCTTCACCACTGGCAGGAACATGCTGAAAAAGAATACCAGCAGCAGAAAGAGCAAGGAGCAGGGAGAAAGTAAGTGCCAACTGCTTATAATCATATTCAGTCACTAATTTAGTAATAGTTTACTAGTTTTAAAAACTTGTGTACACAAATTAAAATATAGATATATTTTTGTAGTTTACATAGACATATATCATAAACTTTAGTCAAGAAAGATTAAGAAGCTAAAGCTATGGGTATATTTTTTTCTCCTCTCATGCAGAGCTCTGTTCACACAGCTTTTAAAAAGCATGGATGAATGAGTTAAACACATGCACGGTACCATTCACTTTGTGTGTGTGCTGTTGTATGGTCACCATCACGATATGCAGATTGCAGAAGTTTACTTTGGCCTTAAAGCATGGACCTGTCCCGGTACTCACATTTGCGGTGTTTGCACTTGGCCACTTGTCTAGTTACACTTAGGATATGTGAAAAGTTACAAAATTTCAGCTCTATATACTGCCAAAAGAGAAGTAAAATGAAGCAATTTATTTATAGTTATATAAGTTATCATTTTTAATTCGAAGGGCTTGAAAAAAAACATAGCATAAACTGCTTAGGATTTACAACCATTTATATACAGTACATAATGTTGTATGATTGAATCATGAGCTATTCCAAGCTTTCTCCGTACTTTTATTTATTTCCGTCATTTTGGTACAGGTTGATTTTTGAAGCAGTCTTTGTGGTGAAACCTCTTTATTTGCTCTCTTCTTTTGATTGTAAACTTTGACGGTAACACACTTACTTCCTGGAGAGTGTTCTTCATTTAACTGGATGCTGTGAAAGTGTACTTCTTTAATATGGAGAGGATCCTCCTATCATTCACACTTGTTGTCCTCTGTGGACATCAAGGTCTTTTTATATATTTTTATATTTTCGAGCTCACCAGTCTCAGAATGTACCAGTCTGTTGATTAATGTTCGTGCTATCTCTCTGAAAAAGGGTTAAAATACTTATGAGTTGTAATTCCATAATCTTTTCTCCAGTTTTCATGTGAATACTTGTAAGTGTACATAATGTGCTTCCTGTATTTTGGCCCAAAACTGCAAGCGACACACACTTTCAAAACTGCATGTAGTAAAATCTTTATTATAGAGCTCCATTTACACTTTTTGATTTTCTAGAATAACATCTATTAGATGTTAGATTTTAAAAGCAGTTGCATTTCACAAAACATGTACTTGTCTCACAAAAATTTTAATAATATATTATGAATATCTAATATCTAAACTTACACTGTACAATTTTCCTTCCTGATCATACACCTGACTCTGGCACTGATCTTTGGCATTTTTCTGATCTGGGACAGTCTATGTGGTCTCAGGTGCCCATGACTTAAGTGTGTATTGTGTTGATTTAGTCTCGTGTAGCCAGACCTTCAGACTTGATGCTCAGATGATACTTACTGTATAATTTAACCAATCTGATGATGACTTCCAAAGTCCTGAAGTGGTTTCAGATAAGTGTGCCATATGCATCAGATGTATGTTTTTATTGATTTTAAAACATAAAATTTAGACGCATCTCAGTGATTAAAGCCTGCAAATCATTATCATGCATTTTTAGCTACAAAACCCATCAAATATTTACATACCTTTTGTATAATAATTATGTAATAATAAAATATACCTCTATTATTAAGATATTCTTATCAATGCATTTTTATAATTTTAGACCCCCCTTAAGCCTACCCATTTTATAGCGAATATGCATTTGTATTATTTTATTAATAAGTGATTTAGAAAATTTTGACCTATTAACCTACTCCCAAACCTTAGCCAACCCATTGTATATACAAATAAAGGATATAAAATGCAATTTAGCAGATATGCAGGAAAATAACTATTTTGGAACAATATAAAATTAAAAATATTTTTTATTGTCAGTAATTCCACTCCTAACATTGAACCTAAACATAACTATTTCTGTACAGCATAAGAAACCCTCTTTGAATTGCTCTGTTTCTTTTTCTTTTTTTGATGGCCTACACATGCTCAAAAAATGCAATCGAAAGGTTTTTTATGAAACTTTACATAAACGCAATTGGGCTACTTTGACTAGCAATTGGGTGGGTTTTGCAGTGAAAGCCTGGCAACCCTGCTTGATATATATAAAAAGGTATACCTTAAGCAGCCTCCTAAGGTGTAGTTCGGCAAACATACCTAGAACAGGTGTACAGATGACAAAAACTTGTGCTCAGTGACCCATTTTTTTTTGTCGAGTGAGTGAGGAAAATTGTTCTTGAAGCCCCTGATCAGTATGTGATGATGTAGGGGCTGTTTGATTTTTTTCCCCTTCTTTTTGGGGGGGGGCTTTCTGACTCAAGACTGCAGTCTCTGCAATTCTCCAGCTGTGTTCCTTGGAGAGTCTTTGGCCTCTCAAACTCTCCTTTGTGCACTTTGAATGCAGAGGCATATTACTGCTCATCTAAAACAGCTAAAGATAAAGCACACATGAATAGTTGATAGCTTGATCACGCTGGACTGAAGATTTCCCTGTAGAGTCTCCCTCAGAGGAGCTAAGGACCAATCAGGATGCAGGTCATGGAAGCTCCATTGTGAATGTGTAAAGCTCTTTGCACACAGTGGAATAAAAAAGCCTGTGAGCAGTACTACATGCACAGGCATGTACTGTACTAGACACACACACTTGTTTCTGTGAAGAGTCTGGGATTTTCTATAGACTTCTACTTTTAAACTGCCAAATAGGATAATTTTTGATATTCTAGATATTGTAAAATGGCCGGAGAATGCAGCGGATGTGGAGGACTATAATGTAGAACTGAGAAGATAAGCAATTCAGTGTTTATAAGTAATTAACAAGACTTTAAAATCTATCCAATATTTGATAGGTAGCCAGTGCAGTGTTGACAGAACCGGGCTAATATGCTCATACTTCCTGGTTCTAGTAAGGACTCTAGCTGCTGCTTTTTGGACCAGCTGTAGTCTATTTATCAAGCGTGCAGAACAACCACCCAATAAAACATTACATTAGTATAACCCATAAACCCATGAACAAACAATTCTGCTTTTAGGTCGCAATTTGGAGTTTTACAGATGCTAGAAACATTGGTTTCAAATTAAAGACTGCTATCAAACAGCACTAACTGATAAAGAAGAAATGACAGTTCAGAGTTTAATATGCATCTGGACATAAATGTTGTCTTTTTAAGTAATGTAGGGAAACAGCTGAGTAAATTGAGATAATACGCTCAAATGTACTGGAGATTAAAGACTATATAACAAGATGGAGAACAGAAACCATTCAGCACTATGTTGAGGATATTATCTTGAGTCAGCAGTCTGAGTGGCAATATAAGTTATAAACAAGTAAAATGGTATTTCTTTGTAGATTATATAACAATTTGGAAAACAGACCAGGCAAAAAAAGATAAGAAGCATCATTTGAGAAAAGAGCATACAAGATGCTGACCCGTAACAGAACTAACTTTACCCTGCACTTTCTGATTTTTGTGAAAAAGGCTAACTGCCAAAGTGTGATTCATCATATTTACCACTAGCACATGCTGATGACGTTTTGCTCTTTAGAGCAGAGGTGGGACAAAGTCATTGTTTGGCAAGTCACAAGTAAGTCTCAATTCATTGCCCTCAAGTCCCGAGTCA
>JAUCMS010000044.1:4346373-4359051 GCA_032357445.1 Enteromius radiatus | reverse complement strand
TCACGATGAGACAAGCATGAGTTCTGGGACACGGCGCAGCTTATATAAACACAAGCTGAACTGAAAGACCTATTCTGACAATTTCAGTAAAATGTATGTAACCCCTTTAACTAGGTTAAACAATAGTTTTTATTAAATACATATGATGAGTCTTTTGTGTGTTTATGTGTGTGTATGGTAATGATCTTTTAATTTAGTGTCTGTTTATCTGGATCTGTTAATATGCCTTCAAAGACTGGTAAAATAAAATGTTTACAGTAAGTGTAATTCCTGTTTTGTTTTCAGAAAACGTGAGGAGGAGAAGAAGAGAGGGGTTCTTACAAATCCTGTTAAAATGAAAGAAATCCAAAAGATGGTGAGTAGTGTACTTTGCATGATATTTTGTGGTATGTTTAGTGCTCAAAATGTTACCTTACTGTTACCTGACTAACTATAGAAATGTGCTTATCGTTTTAAAACCCATAAGACCTTTGTTCATCTTCAGAACACAAATTAAGATATGTTTGATGATATCAGAGAGCCATCCGACCCTCCATATACAGCAATGCAACTGAAATGATCCAAGATCCAGAAACATAGTATGAAAACATTGGTAAAACCATAAAAGTCCATTTAACATCAGTGGATCAACTTCACTTTTGTAACACAAGGAGAATACTTTTTCTTGCTCAAAGAAAACAAAATTAACATCATATACTCTACCGTTCTTCTCCTGTGACTTGCGTCTTCTGCCATTTTAGAGAGTATCACAAATCAGCGCATACTCAAGCTTTAACGTATTTGACGTAATCAGCCTTGATTTGAATGGTTGAGTAAATTATTTTTGTTTTCTCTCCACAAAGAGGGTATTCCAGCATCGCAAAACTGAAGTTCAGCCACTGATGTCACATTAATAAAAAAAAAAAAAAAAACTTTTGAAATGTTTTACTTTCCATCTAATGATTCTAAAATATTTTTACTTAGTTTTACTTTCTGAAATTAGTTACAAGCATGAACTTTTTTTCAAGCTATTCCTATGAGAGAATGCATTTGGTCAGATTCCTGAGAGGTCAACAAATGTGTTAAAATGGGAAATAAAATGCAATTTCTTCACCTTTCTGGCGAGTCTGCTTAAGAAACACTGAAACGAATGGGCTTTATGACACGCGTTACTGCGAGAAAGGTCCATCTCGTTATACATTTTTTTGCATGTTTTTGTTCAGTAGTTTATTTTCTTTTTTTCTTCCTCTTTTTTTCAACAGTTGCGTCACAATCTTGAGAAGGAAAAAAAGAGGAAACAAAAAAAGAAGAGGAGAGAAGAGAAAGAGATGAGAAGGGAGAAAAAGCACAGAAAGAGGAGTTCAAGCTCTGATGAGGATGACCCAAAAAATGGGTATACATTTTTTTTTAATAAATTCCTTTTTATTTCAATTTACTGTTACAAATCTCACTTTGCTCTTTGTTTTGAGAGACTAACTTAAATACGTTCTTTAACAGTATGTATTTGTTTTGCCAACCAGGTCAAAAAAGAAACGATCAGATTCCACAACCTCTAGTAGACATCACAAATCAGGCTATGGACTTCAAGTGAGTAATTTCCTGCCTGGCTGTCCTGTGGTCATGTTTCTTATGGATTTTTTATTATTAAAGATTTTATTTTTAATTAATATTAAATTCAATTCCTTCAGTAATGGACGATTAAAGTAGTTACTGGATATGCAAAACCAAATTCATTTATTTTTACTTATGACATCCACACCACTGTTTAACACTTATGAGATAATATCAGTAACACTTTAATATAAGGATCAGTTTGCACTATTAACTAATTGCTTAATCACATTAATAACATATTGGTTATATGCAAAAACTGTAGATTTTGGCAATTTAACGTTTCATTAAGGTTTTTATTATTATTATTTATTTTCCGTTTATAATTTTGTTTGTATATGAATTTATTGAATTTATGTGGGGTTGTGTTTTTACTAGCTATCTTTTGTATTGTTTGTGATTATTTTATATTAAGTTTGTTATATGGTGCTACTGCCTCTTGTGGGATTAATAAAGTTGTTAATTTAGTTGACTTTAACTTGTGAACAAATTACTGATTTATTTTGTCTTTGTGTTGCAGTTATCAGCAAAAAGATCCCATCACTCTTCAGTATCTAACCACACAGATCGCAGCTCAAGAGACAGGAGTCAGTCCCCGTCATCTCATAAAACAGACAGAGACAATCACTCGTTCAGACTAACAGAGCAGAGATCTAAAACAAAAGCCCCCAGCCCATCAAGACCCAGAGACCGCTATCAAAGAAAACACAGCAAGTATGATATGTACCACATAAAGCAAGCATGAATGTTTTATTCTTATCTATATCATTTAATCTGAACTGGAGGTTAACTAAAAACTTCAGTATTAATCCATTTAATTATTTTTTACTTTCAGTTTTGAAAACATTCAGTTTTGTCAGCTACGTAAAATTCATGTACATTTTCTCACTCTCAGGCACCTCTCATCTGAAGAGTTGGAAAAGAAGAGAAGGGAAATGATGGATTTTGCTCGTGAAAGAGAAGTGGAAAGGCAAAATAATGTCCAGAGTTACAAGAGACAAGAGGAACAGGAGAAAGCCAGAGACAATGTCAAACAGGATCGTCACGCTGGCTTCATACAGTCAGTATTTAAATTACTCAAACCAGAATTGACCTAAAATAAATGCTACTGTTATCCAAAGTATTATTATTATTATTATTTGTGCTCTGCCGTCAGTGTGCACATTGGAAAAGCACTTAGCACTTTGTCCAGCCATAAAATGATTTTGGTTAATGAATTTCTCACAAATTATTTTGTAAATTTGTTTGCAGTGACATGAAATTAGAGAGTGCTGCCACCACCTCTCTGGAAGACCGTGTGAAAAGAAACATTCACTCTATTCAGAGGACCCCTGCTGCTCTGGAGAAGAACTTCATGAGAAGATGAGACTATGCATGAGAACATGGAAACTTTTACCGCTGCCTTTTGTATTAAGTTTAAGATTTGTAATTTTTAAATGGCATCATGATGACAGATCATGGTTGTAAATAAAATGACCAAATGACTTGTTCTCCTCGAGGTCTTTGTCTTAACCAAGTGTGCAGCACCAAAGCCACTAGAAGGCAAGCTTTAGCCAAAAAAAGCATAACGGCTAATGGCTTTTTTTTTTTTTTTTAGGCTTCACTTTGCTGAATAAACCACGATATCTGTGAAGAACCAGTCAGAATCACCACAAGATGCATGTCAGTTAGAAATGTGTCTGAGGGCAGTTTGTCTTGCTCTGATGAAATACTGCAGCCCAGTCGCATGGTTTTTTTTCGTGGCACGGACACGATTCTTACTCGACTTTCGTGAATCCAGCACGAAATGATGCATCCAATGGAATCGTAGTTTTGTGTATATGACTTATCTTTTTTCAGACGAACACAGTCTGAGTTTTTTAAAAGTTTATCCTGGCTCTTCCAAACTTTGTAATGTTGGTGGATAGTGGCCGTTATTTTGAAGCTTTTTAAATCGGATATATCCGCAATCCTCAAAGAGTTCTCAGTTGTTCAATCCCTTCAGGTACTTACATGTTAGGTATTGATAAAGACCATTCTTCCAGTTCAGCTTCTTTTGATGTCACTGAAAGTTGCAATGGTTAAATTTGTTTTTCATGAAGTCCCGAGAGTAATAATAGAGCTGTTTCTATTTTGCAAAGAGAAATTGTTACCGTACCTAATGTTTTGTTTCATTGGAAATCTTTCTTAAATGGAAAATTGATTTGCTGAAGAAAAGTGTGGTTGTTACCACAGATTCACGAATTCGCACTTCTTCATTAAATCAAATAAGCAAATTTGGCGTGCTGTCCGGGGAGCGAGCCGGGAGCTCGTTGGACCCCCGAGGTCCCGTTCGCCCCCCTTTGAAGGTGCGAAGGAAAAGGCGGAGAAGGGGAGGACGGCGGGAAAAATGGTTTTTGAGCTTTTATACTTACTTCCCCCTGGCAGCTCCTATTTGCTGTAAAAAATGTTTAATGTTACTTCTTGATAAAGTATTGTTCTTTGGTTTAAAGTTCTAGTTTAGGACTTGGGAAGTTATTAATCTGTGCTTATCCTGTGTTTCAGAAAACCATTTTTATAAATAAACAACTGTTCTAGATTAGGTCCAATCCTGTCTTAATTTAAACCCTGTCCGGGAAACCACCCCCTAATATAATAAGCCCAGGAGCGCACAGAATGACCACCATTTTATGCTTATATTTAGTTTATTGCAAGCAGTCAATGCTTTAGAGCAACATAGATAAGACATTAGAGATGAACACTCTTAACAGAGAACGGCTACAATTACTGAGGCTCACTTCAAAGACAAAGACTGTCACATGATGAGTGTGAATTCAGGAAAAAGAACAAGTATATTATTGGCAGCTTGTTGATTGTGGCGGAGGCCTCTGGTTTGAATCTTTAGGTTGCCTGTGGTTAGCATGCCGTTCTGGACTTCCAGAAGTAGTTCTTGCAGCCTGGTTTTCTTGCAGTCTCTTTCTCGTCTTGTCCACTGTCTCTCCTCATTAGGTCCAATCCACTCTGTAGAATCCCCAGAGATGGGCTGTCAGACTGGATGAGTGTTGGGTCTGAGTTACTGAGCAACCACTGAAGCTCTGGGAAGGAGTATCTCTCTGGCATCTGTTAATTGAATTAAATCCGTTTTTCAAGTTTGAAAAAAAAAAAAGATAAGATGTGAAACGACAATATATGCTGAGGTTTAGAGTGTTAATCTTACCTCCTCATCAGCAGGAGTGCCATGAGATGCCTGCAGTGCTGAGTTCAAAACCATATGAGATCGGCTGCATGATATGATGCTTGCAGTCATGGCCAAACAGAACAGGGAGACGGTGAGGTGAAGTTGGGATGAGGCCATCACTGCTGTCTTGTGGATGTGGCTTGTAGCACCTGTGCTCCCTAAATGTGTAGTCTTGCTTATCCAGGCTGCTTTTATACTGGTACCTTCACTAACAAATTAAAAATGAAGTCCAGCCGGTTACAGCTGGTATCTGCTGGTCAGTGTGTAAATGTTATTTTCCATCTTCAGCAAAGTAATTTATGTTTTCCTGCTGTCTAAATAAACACACAAAGCAGTACCCCCAATAAACTGCTAATTAGCCCCTTTTAAGTTGATTTGTTGATAGAGTAGCTTTGCTGTTTCTGGGTTATAAATTCTTCACAGCCATCACTAGCAAAGGGCTGTTGCCATGAAACAGGGCAACTTTTTCTTGGAACGGTTTGTTATTTTCTACATCGTTATGCACATCTTTAAATATATAGATACAGATATATTTAATTATTTATTATGCCATGTCATTCAGGAACATATGGACTGAAAATGTTAATATATGGTATTCAAATCTGAATGTATGGAATGAAATTTGAATATAAAGAATAAAAGTTTGGACGCAACTTGATTTGGGTGAATGATTGTCATTGAAGAGTTTTCAATGACAATCATTTTTATTTTATTTATTTTTTGTGAAAAACTACTTTTCTAATAATTTTGGACACCGCTGTAGCTTTGATAATATATGTAGGCAAACATATGTATTTTAATTCTGAATTCTAGCTATATTAGTAAAATAAGTAAAACCAAAACATACAACAAAAGGTCCATGACCAGAATTGACAGATACAGCAGAGAAAAACGATTATGTGAGAACACTCTTGTTTTTTTTTTGGTATTAAATTAAAAACATGGAAGAAAAGTAGGTAAACGTTCCTTTAAAAATACATTATGTTAGTATGCTAGTATGTCTTAATGTTAGACATGAATACTGACTTTCTGTGAAGATCAAGTGGTAGACTATTTTTATCCCAAACATAATTGCCTTTCAATCCTTATTGGCCCACAGAAGAAGTTTATTACATTGGAAATCTACAAATCCACCTAAATCATACTTGCTTCAGGATTTGATGTTATACCTACATTTAAAAAAGATTAAATATTCAGTTATGGGTTCCCATAAACTGTATTACTAAAGGCATTATTTCTTCCAGTAACAAGTAATCAAAATAATTATTTTCCCCCGTTACAACACTGTTACCTTTACTGACGATAAACTGCGGTGTTACTATAATTTATTATAGGCTCAGTTCATCTAAAAGGAATTGTTCACCCAAAAATGCATGTATGCTAATATTAGTCTGCTTCTTTCTTATTGTGAGGTCACCATAGCCAACAGATCCAGTCTGTGTCCAGATCAAATTGTCATTGCAACGAAGGACAAGCACACTTGTAGCTTCAGCTTTATTGTGTTTCTTGTATACATTTTCAAACATTTAAATCATATATTATTAATATTTTTATTTTTGTTTTTATGTTTGAGCTTAAATATCTTCATGACAGCCTGAGAACAGTAAACTTTCAAGTGTAAGCTTTGTGATTATGTATCTAGTCAGAAAGAGCAACAACTTTTTATTTTGCGGTATGTTACCATGCCAAAATGTAAAGATGAATTTGATTGCATTAACTGTTTCAAATAATTCCAATTATAACAAATAATAATGATTAATAATGTTAACCGAACACCTGTTTACTGTAAATGTCTCAAACATGAAATATATTTGTTCAGAGGTATCATTTAAGATTTCAGAGGAGAGAGAGAGAGAGAGAGAGAAATCACAGAAGTTTATATTTATTTATTAATCTTGAAAAGTCTCTTGTGACAATCATACTTTTTCCAATGGCACTGTACAGAGAAGTGAACACTCAGTGCAATAAGACAAAGGACATAGGCTTTTCACCCGTCACAGTGCACATTTTACATACAAACTGATTGTTCATGGTTACATTTCCAGACTGCACCCTCTGCTCACAAGAGAGGGATTTCCAAAGTATGATCTGCATATAGTGGTAGCTTGGCACACATACATAAGAGCAGGCTACAACATATTGCACCCCCTACATGTTTGAAACTTTATACCAAGCGCTACCTCGGTTTATTTTATTAAGAGTATAAAAAGCTTCATATTTTTCCAAACACTAATTCAATGAGTTCTAATCACCCAACCTATGATCAGCTCACACATCCACTGAGTTCAATAAAATGGACCATCTGTTTCATACTGAAACATTATTTCAGACAATTAGTAGTTTTGTTTCTCCAAAATGCAACCAATGCTCTATACCTCTCGCGGGGGTCTCTGCGACTGTGTTCACCCAGTGTGACCGAGTTACAGTGAGTACCGGTCTTCACGAGAACACATTTTCTATAGGCATCAGTTTCAAACATGGGGGTCAACGAAGGAACGAGGGAGGGGGCGGTGAGGAAATTTTACTACAACACCTAGTACTTTGGCAATGCAGATAGTGATCTGGTTGTGCAAATGACCACTTGAACTGATCTGAGAGGTTGAGGTAGAGGGACAACAGAGGGTATCCAGTCAGGTAACATGTGGCAGAGGATTGTGGAATTGCAGCTCTCTTGCGTACAGCCATAAACCCGGTTGCCAGACCTTGAAGCCATAGGTACTGCTAAGCAGCTGAGAGCTATAGGTCATTGGTTTATTTTGTTAATACAGATGGTTGTGTTTGTCTGAAATGTCCAAATCCAAATCTACTCCGTTCACTTGGATTATGGCACAGTCCTTCTACACAAAACAATTACACAAAAATCATCTCATTTTACAATTGTTAGTCAATGTACACAATTCTTAAATAATGCTGCCATTATATATAAAAAAAAAAAGAAAATACTTTGTTATTCCAGATTGTCATTAATCTCTGGCTGACCATCTTTGCACTTTGGAGGATTCTCAATGGCACCTGCCAGCTATTGCCACGGACCCAAAGAGGAGAGTGCCGTCCCTCTGGTTTTACACCTGTACATGTCATGTACACACAGAGTACATGTATTCACTGATACGACCTCCCATAAAGGAGACATTTTCTGCATTACACAGAAAAACTTTGACCCTTTTTCTATGTGCAGCAAACTGACCTTAAATCAGAGACATACTCTCTGAAAACTAGCACTCGCTTAAAACGATTAGAGAAACTAAAGGCAGAGCAAATGAGAATGTAGTTCGCAACAATATAACCCTTTTGAAGGATTTTTGAGAAATACTTGATTTGTTTATTTCTTAATATTAGACATTCAAAATAAATGATCTAATGTGTGGAAAGGCAGCGAAAAGGAAGCTAGCCCTAATCCGACCATCATAACATCCAGTGTTTAAAAAAAAGACTTCATATACCACACAAATGTCATTTCCAGAGGTCTTAAATTACAAAGGCAAGTCAAAGCTTGATGAAGATTTATTGATTGTGTATTGCGAAGTTTAAAAAAAGAAAGAATGGTAGAAAACCTCTACACAATCTTTGCAAAGATAACGCATTTCATTTAGAAAATATCTACTGATGCTAAGTCATTAAGGAATCACATTGCATATAAAAATATTAGATATCAACAATAATATGAAAACCTCATAAACTGCAACCTCTAAAATATTGCTATGGTAACCCCCACTCATCCTTTGGTGGGTTCAACCTTGCCTGATATTTAAAGGACAGAGCATGATCCTAATATGCTCACGAGACTACAAAGTCAAATGGCTGTGTCCCAGAAGACTGTAGTCTGAGTAGGGTAGGGGGGTGGGCTGTGCTTCTTTGCCCCATTCGTTTTTTTCCAGCTGGGCATGGTAGGCAGGCTTTCTTTCTTGCATGGGCTAAGGTCAGGAAGATGTTGTCGAGACCGAATCTCCCGACAGAGGCGTTGTTTCCTTTCGATCATTTCCAGCATGGTACTATCACTATATAACCATGGTATAGGGGGCATCTATTGGACAAAGAGAGAACATAGGTTGCCAACTCTATGTAATTTTACAGCTGCACAAATGAGTTCAATGATAAAGACATTACCTGTTGGACATCAGCTGGCTGTCTCTGAGGTGTGCCTTTTGGAGATGGTGATACTGTTGTGGAAGAAGGCCGTCCTGCCTTTGGAACTGTCTTCAGATCTGCAAGGAAAATTTCTACAGATGAATATGGAACATCATTTTTCTACCTGAAAAGACTGGCTGATCTATGCTGGTTATTGCTGGTCAAGCAAATTCATAGTGAGACAAAAACAACTCCATTAAAAGTTAGAGAATTTGTCAAATTAGCATCCTTTCTCACATTCAAAATATGTTTATGAACAAGCTTTTTAGCTGGGCTGTAAAACAAATGACGTTCTTACCAGAGTTTGAGTTCCCTAACATTATATTTGGACTCATGGAGGATCGTCCAGGCCGAGTGGATGATGATCCATGCCTTGTATCCTTGTCCTGTGCTTTGGGTGATTCTGTGCTATAATTACTTCTATCTTTCTCATCATACCAGGGTAAAGTCCCATTTGTTTGCACTTCCCTTTCTTTGCAGTCCCATCTGCTCATGATATCATTGCCATTCACAATCCTTTCCTTGCTGCCCCTCCTGCTCTCTTTACTGTGGTTGTTCTTTTCCTTGTTTTGACCAGACTCTATGACATGCTTGCCACCATCTTTATCCCATTGACGTTCCAAACCTGTTCTACCCAGATCTTTATTTTCATGTCTGGGAAGCAGGTCTATCCCATAGCAAACATTCTCTCGGCTGTCACGTCTGCTGTCTAGACCATTTCTTAGCAGATCTTTACTGTCGTGTCTGGTAAAAGGTTCTACACTATTGCAGCCCCTGTCTTTGCTATCTTGTCGAGGGAGTGCATCAGTACTACTGCCTCGATCTTTGCTCTCTTGTCGGGAAGGCGGCTCTGGGTAGTTATATCCCCTGTCCTTGCTGTCCCTTCTGGCTAATGGCTCAATGTTAATATATCCACAGTCCTTGTTGTCATGTCGAGATAAGGCTTCAGTGACATTTGGTTCTCTGTCTTTGCTGTCACGCCGATGCGAGGACTTTCCATTGCTGCTACGGTCTTTATCGCGCTTGGATTCTTTGTGATGGCTCCTCTCCTTGTGCTCCCGTTTGGACTCAGAACTGTGACCTTTTCCTTTGGTTTCAACTAGAAGAGGGAGACATTAAAGATATTTCAGTGACTTAATCTCATGTTGAAAAACTGCAGATGGCTATTCACATTGATGCATTCCAAATGTTTATTATTACTGTAGTACTGGAATTGGATCACTAGGTGGCACTCAAAGATTCACACATTAGTTTTGTTCTTCAGGCTGTTGTTGGCATCAGTGCATTAGGCAGTTGTGATAGGTGTGGCACACACCCAGAAAATTTTACAGATCTGCTGCACAATATGTATTATATTAATCTAAAATAAAAGTTGCATTGTTTCTTTAAAAAATTAAAAAATCGATCAATCATTCACCTTTATGTAGCGCTTTTAACAATGCCTGTTGTGTCATAGCACTGTATCAACAGTATCAAATTGGAGAATAGTGTCAGTAATGAATAATGACAAAACACTCCATTTTCATTATTGAATGCAGAGACATCATTGTCTAGAATCAGCTCAGTTTCAAAAGGATCTTTGTAATCAAATGGACGATAAACGCTAGAACAGCGTTTTTCAACCACTGTTGACAGTGATCACAGAGATCGTCGGGTGTGCCGTGGGAAATTATTTAATTTCACCTAACGTTAATTGTTCTAAAACATTTCTTGATATATGCTATAAAAACTAAAAACAGAGAGACTATGGTGCATTCACACCAGACGTGAAAGAAGCGTTAAGTGCGAGTTATTTACATGTTACAAGTCAATGCTAAAACGCGATTAGACATCCTGAGGGGCGCCGCGTTAACCAATCAGGAGCTTGCTCTAGTAGTGACGTGATTACTAGCAAACAGAGGCAGAATTCCCAAACTATGGAGGACAAAATCATCGTCCCTGTGTGCGGAGGAGCTGTACGGCACATCTTCGTACTTTAATAGAAACAGGAAGGAAAAGGAAATAAATATTAGATTAATTAAACCAAAGTTTGCCAAATGAATTTTACCTCATCACCACAGAGACTGGAAGCGCCTGGCAGAACCCCCTACCCACGACGTGGTATCGCGTTTGCCTTGTTGTGAAGCGAATTTCGTAAATAAAGCGAGTAAACTCAAAATTCTCAAAACTATTTGTAGTGTTTATTTAAGATACTCTAAATTCTCAAAACTATTTGTAGTGTTTATTTAAGATACTCTAAATTCTCAAAACTATTTGTAGTGTTTATTTAAGATACTTGGATAAGACTGTTTTAATTGCACTTTTTATTTGAACGAAGAAGAAATATGAAAGATCGTACAATACTTTTTCTTTGTTTATTTGATTCCTGTTCAAGACACTTTGATAATGGCTGTATATTGTTAATATAGGCTACAGAGTTTCCATTTTTTACAGTTTCGATTGTTGGTGTGCCTTGTGATTTTTTTTCAGTTAAAAATGTACCTTGGTTCAAGAAAGGTTGAAAAACACTGCGCTAGAAGTTAACTAAGCAAGCCAGAGTCACATCGGCAAGGAACCAAAACTCGAATACATTTAAAAAGATTACATAAACAAATTAACATAAAATGGTCTGTCAGAACCAGAATTGCCATATTTAGAGAGACCAGCATCCTTTTCTCAGTGTTCTCTCACACTAAGGGATTTCAGCCATGCCTAGTTTGCTTAAATAGCGTGATTGCTCCATATATCCATCACTGGCTTGTTTGGAAGAGGTGGACTAGAGCACCGTTCAGATACTATTTTTTGTGCACTATACTATCATTGTTATGATTCCAAACATATTCTATAACTACTTCTAAGCTACCCTTTTCAATGAATTGAATTAAATCAAGTATATTTAGGTCTATAAATATATCTCACCCTATTAATGATCAAACATTGTGATTTGTGGATAAAGCTGCTGATTATTTCATTAACGTCAGCTGCCTCCATAATAATTCTGTGATGCATAAAAATGGCGTAAATTATTAGTTTATTAGGTGTTTATTTTGCCAGAGAATTAGGCATTCTCTGGCCCATAATGTTCAGTGTTATGTAAGTGCAGGCAGGTGGGGTAGTGGGGAGGGAGGATCCTCTCTTTTCATTCCAAACATCCATGCACTTTTTTCCCCTTTCATCCTTCAAAAGATAGCTAGCTCAGTGTTTGGTGTCCATGCACTGAAAGTCAGTGGGGTCCACAGCTGTTTTGAATATTTTACATTTTTGTCGAACTGTTCCTTTAATGACTAAACATTATTTTGCATGTATACACACATTATTTTAGCTGCTGTAGTTTTGTAATTCAAATTGCGCTAAATGTGCCTCCTGATTATCCACAGTCAGTGAAGGTTTCACAAAGACCTTCTGTGTACCGCTGGCCAGCATTATTTAAAATGTGCGGTATGCCTGTCCTATGTTTACGACACAATTGATTAATGGGTTTATAAATAGGTCACACACTGTTTTCCATCAGTCAACAAGAACAGATGACACTCATACCTCAACCAGAAAGTGTGCCAAACACAATCTCTGAATAAGCTTTCTACAGACTGTATGATTTCAGTTGTCCTATAAGATCATTGCAAATCATACTGTGCAACGTGGATCTAATAAACTTGTGTATGAACATGCAGGAGTTTGATTTGCATGCTACTACACACATTACTCTAAAGCAGAGGTGTGGACTCGAGTCATGTGACTTGGACTCGAGTCAGACTCGAGTCATGAATTTGATGACTTTAGACTCG
>JAUCMS010000044.1:4332841-4346273 GCA_032357445.1 Enteromius radiatus | reverse complement strand
TTGTACTTACAAGGTCACCACCTCCCATGTTGTTGAGTCTGTACTAATAATGGTATAACGTGTTAGAAAATATTATTATTTCAAACATCCACCCTAAATGGTACTGGTGTTTATTTACAATTCTATGTTGTGCTAAGGAACGAAGCAGGGACGTTTTTCTTCTTTTGGTGTTTTCTGGCGGTTGGCAAACCAGCTTTTGGTGCATATTCCGCCACCTACCGGAATGGAGACGATGATTAAAAAAAAAAAACCCGGGAACCTCCTTCCTTCAAAATGTGTTTTGAATAATATAATTTATGAAAGTCAATCTTGTTTTTGTTTTACAAAAATATATTTTTTAAATAATATAAGTATTTTTCTCTAATGAAAATCTTATTCACTTCTTAGACTGTTATTAAGCCTTTGATTCCCTGGAGCATGATTTTTCTTTTAAGACTCTTCGCATGGTGGGATTCTTTTGTAGATCTATTAAAATGCTTTATATTAATTGCAATAGCTCCATCAAGCTCAGGAGTGGTACCTCTCCTAAATTTACTCTCAATTGGGGAGCCAGACTCAGGGATGCCCAATCTCCCCATATCTGTTTCTGATAGCTAGCTACTGAACTCATACATTTGCATATCAGAGAAAGCCCTTTAAAAGGAATAATTGCTGGTGTCACTAACAAGACCACAGAAGAGCACTTTTATGTACTGCTTAATCTGACTAAAATCTGACTTGACATATCTGCTTTTAATTCCACCCTGTAAGCAGCTACTCTTGCCAGCCGGTGGCAGGCTAGTGTAGTTCATCTCGAACAAGCCTAATGTGTGCAACACTACTGTGCTGAGAAGATGCGTAGGAGAGAAAGGCATCAGAACTCAACATTTCCAGACCCAACCTAAGATAGCAGTATAAGATAGCCAATATAGAGCAGGTGATCTTGTGCATAAAGAAAATTCTCACACTATTCGAAATATACACACAGCATACTTAAATATAGTAGTAGTTGTATGGTAGTATGCCATTTCAAACACAGCTTCTGAAATGATTTCAGTGGACTTGAGTTACATTTAGCAGATTCTGTCAGTCATCCGGGTATTCCACGCATACAGAAAATTTGCTTACTATGCACAGCATACATACTGAATACTGCAGAAATAGCAAGAGTAGTATGATAGTATGGCATTTCGAACACAGCCTGTGCTTTCTGGAAGGAGGAGCTTTTTTGCAGAAAACAACATGTTTGAGAGAGGGGCATAGAGGGAGTATACGGTATTTGAAAAATAATGTGTTGTTTTTTTTTAACATAAAAAATATCAACATATATGCCAAATACACAAAATAATGATATTTTATATGACCCCTTTAAGTAACTGATCAGAAATTATTTCTTTTTAAGTGATAGATTGTTTAAAATGCTAAATTCATGGCATTAATAGTAGTAATTGTAGTTTGATGCATAAAAGGCAGCAGATTAAATGGGGCAGCTGTATGGCTTGACTTTCTATCATAAAACCAGAAATAGAGAAAGCTACAGACATACTGGGTTTCCGCTTGTTCTGTAAACATTTGTGAATGTTGCTGCTATCATAGCGGGACCCGGCACATATCACTGAGAGCTGTTATCAGTTGTTTTGATTCACCTGCAGCAGATGGAAGAGGGTTTAGGCCTAGCATTGTGGCGGCAGCGGCGGCGACCAAAGAGCTCTCACATGAGGACCCACAGTTGTTGATGGTTTGGAGCCCACCTTTTTTTGTTAATACCTTTGGGCTTGCAGCAAAACAGTGGGAGAGTCCCAACATGCACCAGTTCCTCCATTTTCTGTGAGAAGCTTAGAAGTGGAGGTGATGCAGCCAGGATGTTGTTCATGAGCAGTGGTTGTTGTGGTTGCAAAAACAACTCTGCATTGGTCCTTTTTGGGCCCACTTAGGTCTAGCCTAAGGGTCCCCAGCAGGCTGCCAGCACAGGACTTCTGAGATTTTACAGTCCCATTAATGCATGGGCAGCCCTCACTTAGCTCACACTATCTCTGCGTCCTAATGTGCATACGATCCATACTAAATTCTATGTAATTAGTCATTTTTAATACTATCCGGGTGGATAGTATGCACATTGGGATGCAGGCTATTAATCTACAACAGTGTCCAACACTGGTCCTGATCAAACACATCTGAGCCAACTAATTAGGATTTGAAGGAGCACTTGATAATTACAGAGGGGTTGGAGCTGAACTCTGTAGAAAGGGCTCCAGGAACAAGATGTACCATACCATACAACATCAACATCTTCAACATCAAAGCTTTTTACTTCCTCACATTTTGTTGTAAACAGAGTCCTGTTCTCCCCATATGCTCTTTCAGTCTGAGCATGAGTGCTCCCCAGCACATGCCGGTGGTCCAGTCAGTGTGGAAGACATCAGCAATGCCCCTCAGGTGGTGGTCCTGGATGTCCTGGATGCCCTGTCTTGCTATATGGATGTATGGTGCTTGCTTCCAGGAGTATCTATGCTTGATGAAAGTCCATGTGATGTTCTATCTGTGCCCAGATGTCCACCAGGCGACCTGAGAAATGTGCAGCTATCCATCCAGCTATCTATCTATCATAACCATGTTTTCATTAGTCACAATAATATCTTGCTCACACAGCTTCAGTAGCTCTCCAGCATTTCCTCTCCTGTTATACAGGGACACTGTTAGCACCATTAGGCTGTACTGCTGCTTGCAATACTGCTTTGTTAGCTCATGTCATGCTGTCACCATGTGTGTTAAATGTCCCTGTGGAGTGGGAATATTGTGTAATTCTGGTGTAGGTGTCACCTCAGCAAACTCCCATTGTTTGTTTATTCTAGCACATCCTACTCAGAAACATATGCCTCAATATTATAATGATGATACTAAGCTGAAATAGATTTCTGTGGGTGGTTTGATGAAATAGACATGAAGTGACAAAGTAATTTGTTAAATCATGTCCTTCCTAACCAGTGTTCATGTGGGTGTAAAAGCAACAAAATTATAATGAAACTTATCTGTCTTTGTAATGAGTGAATAACTTAAATAAAATACAATATCGATGAAAAAGAAGAAGAAACAAGAAAAATAATTCAGAGAATAAATGAAAATATTATTTACAAGCTAAAACGCCAGAGTTTTGTAAAGGGGGCTAATGATACATAGAAAGAATGGATATTGTACATAATAGTCTATACATCAGATTAACACTATAAAATCTTTTGTCACGTGTGTATAGCCACATTTAATCGTCAGTTATGTAAACTGCTTATGTGATTGTGCATGTGTTAAATAAATGCATTCACATTTACACTGCATACTGTAATCATACTCTGTTAATACAAGGGACAATATTTCTTCTTCCTCTTCTTCATCTTTTTATTATTAAGATTATTATCTTATTGTTTCTGACAGCTTATAAATGTTTCTTGTCTCACTTGTCCTATCGCCTAATCCACAGACAGTGTTTGGTTAAAGATTTCTCCACAGTTTCACAGTTTATTGCATTTGACAAACAGTTTTACAGTTTCTTTATTAGTCTTTCTATCACAAAAAATAAGCTCACAGTGCAAGACTTACTGTTAGGTCAACAATGCCTGCATGAAGAAAAATGCCCAGCTCTCACAGGAGAATAAGGGCCACCTCCGGAAACTTTTGTGAAAACACTGGGTGACAGGGACAGTTTTATTAAAGAAGAGATTATTATTTCTGTTACTTCGAGTCTGGCTCCATGCTTCACCACATGCCAGCGTGACAAGCATGACTGGCACTTACCCTCTGGATCCCGTGGCTCTTCTCCATACCCGCACACAAGACGGCCGCCCAATTGAGGAGTATGTAGGGGAGTTTGTCGATCTCGCTCATCTGGTGCCCTGGAGTGAGAGAACCTTAAAGACCCCGTTCTGGCTGGGACTTGATGATCACCTGTCTAAACAGATGTCCATTTCCAAACACCAAGGTTCTCTCACTCGACTCATTGCCCAGGTATTATGGCTGGGAGGTTCCTCCCTTACCGTACTAGAGACTGTCAACACCACTCTGTGTCCGGTAACCCAGTCCACCAACCTGGGAGCCAATTTTTACGACCCAGCATTGCAGTCCGTCAGATCGGCGAGAAAAGCCCTGCCACATCCGCAGTCATGGCCAGGAGGGCCGATCCCGATCCCAAAAGGTCCAGTTTACCCGTCTCGGCCAGGAGCGCCAGTCCTGATCTCTAAAAGTCCCATTCCAGAATTGGGGCCAGGAGAGCCGATCCCAAATCCTGTTCCTGAATCACAGCCAGGAGAGCCATACTCGAGGCCCGCTCCCAAGTTACGGCCAGGAGAGCCGTCCCAGAATTTTGTTCACAATTCCAGAGTTGATCCACCATGGCCTCACGCAGCTCCTGATCCGCCATGGCCTTACAAGGTTCCCAATCTGCCATGGCCTCCCACAGTTCCCAATCCTCATTCTCCATGGCCCTGTAAGGGTTTCCGATCCACCATGGCCTCACGCAGCTCCTGATCCTCCATGGCCCCGTGAGGTTCTTGATCCACCATGGCCTCATGCAGCTCCTGATCCGCCATGGCCTTCCAAGGTTCCCGATCCGTCATGGCCCCCAGAGGCTAAAAATATTTTTGTTGTTTTGTTACTTCCTGTTTTTCCTTATTTGGTCTTGTTCCTGTTCTTGTTTAGTTAATTAGTTTAGCCGCTCCACCTGTGTTCCTCACCTGTTTTCAGTTTTCCCTAGTGTTTTTTCCTCTTTAAAAGACTGTTGTGTTTCGCCTTGTCTTTTGTCAGTCTTTAATGTCTTTTTGTTTAAAGTTAAATGTCTTATTGTAGAAAGTTGTTTGTGTACCTGCCTTGGGAGGAATATTTATACCTTGTAAAGCATTTTGAAAGGAGATTTACAGGCTCATTTAGCTCCCAAACAGAAAAGTTAAACAAACAGAACACAGAGGGAAACAGAACGTATAAATATTTTTTTAAGATGCAAAAAAATTAAACTATACAACAAAAAAATGGCAGGAAATTGGAAAATAACTGAGCCTTTAAATCTCCTTTGTAATAGATATGCTCAAGAACAAGGCTTTTAAAAACTTTATTTATATAATGCTTACTAATGTCTATTAATGTTGGGACAATGTTTTAAGAATGATTTTTAGAGTGCAGTTATTATAATGTGTTACCAAAAAAATGTTTACAGCTAGATTTATCAATTCAATATTATGTTAAGAAAAGAGGGGATTTGCAGGCAAGGTTTTTTGTCCGTGGGCTTCAGGGTACACAGGATCCTATGTGTTAGTATGGCACTGACAGAATCAGTTCAACTTGGCTCAGCATGGCTCTGCAGTTATGTAACTCAAAATATCATGGATCAAGAATGTCAAAGCTTTATAGACTTTTTCCAGATTTATGTAAGGAGCATACAGGACTAAATAAAAAATGGGACAGAAAGATAAATTAAATAAAGTGTATTTTTAATGAAAGTTGGGGTTTGGTACTGATATAAATGTCTTTGATAATAGAGTTTTGGTGTACGTGGAGTCCAATTTATGTGTTTCTGTCTGTTTCTTTGGCACACACACATACACACACACACACACACAGACATGCTGCTGTCATTCTTGTCAGGCACTTAATTGTATATCCATTCCATTGGGTGTCTATATGGACACAGTGTGACTTAGAAAAAAGAGAAGGAGATAAACAATCACAAACACAATCTCAATCTCTTTGCCACAAAAAGAAAAGAAGAAATAATTTGCCTGAAAACAGCCCTCCTCCCCCTCCATCTCCTCTTCTTCTTTCTCCTTACAGACAGTAGGGAAAGTCTGTTTCCATGACAACAAGGAGAATTAAGGGCAGAGAAGTGCAATTCTAAAATCTCAAGTTGGATTGCTGCTTGAGTGCTTGAACTTTTGTGCATAAAACTAAAAAAATAAAGCATTAAGATGCTATACCATATTAAAAGTTGTAAAAAATTATTTATATGATTGACTTGCCTATAGACTAAATTTGTTGTTGTAAAGTTGTCTTTTTTTCATTCACCGTTTCATGTGTCAATATTCAGCATCTCCTACGTATTGGTTTCCCTTGTACTGAGGCACAAATCTGGGTCTTGTTTATATAATTTTTTTAATGAAATGTACAATAAATAATAGTTCATCTTCTCAACTATATCCAGCAATAATTATAGACAAATTTCATTTAAATGAAGCAAGAACTATAATTTAGTTTTACCTAATTAATGTTACATATAATTTCATGTGTCTCTAACACTAACACCCAAGAAGGACCATAATCAGTAGTATTATACCCAGTCTTGTATTAGTTTGACCTCCTGAAGCTGACAGTCCAATTTTGAAGTTGAGAATGTCTGTTTTGTGGCAATGTGCGCTGTGTGGAGTATCATTAGTACTCCAATGCTTAAAAGATTAAATGTAATATTTAAATGCTGCATGTGCTACATTAAATGCAGTTACTATATATATATAATACTAACATTGCTCATGGGAATCCTTGGAAAATAAGCTATGCACACAGGAATTAAAGCTTTAATTCTCATACTTTTATTCTTAATCCTAATTTCATCCTGTTTATAATATCAATGCATATTTATATATCTCATTATTCATAATGCATATATGATTGATTTCTTTAAGGTGAAAACATCTGCAAACATGAAAAATAAAGAGTTTTGTTTTTACAGAGCAAAAAGAAACACTCACATTACAGTGTTTTCTTTTCTGGTAACCCAGTTTATCTGGACAGTCTTTGTATTGTGTGCCTGTTTTTACACTCTTTGTACACATGTAATTAATTCTTCAGTTAACTACAAACATATTTTCTGATGACCTTATGCGTTTAAAGTCTCTGCTGCATATTTGGGCACAGCTCTCATGCCATTTTTTGGAAGACTTATGAATGCCAGACTCTACCTAGTCCACAATCTACCCACCCTGTCCAGGCCAACGTCCTGGAAACTCTGTACAGTGGCAACACAATTGGCCTTTGTGCTTTTGACTGGACAGGGTTGGTGTCAGCATCACACTTTTAGGACTAAGGAATCCTGAGATATTTGTTAGATTTTGTTAGGGAATTTGTGGATAACTGACAGGGAATCATCGACTTCTTATCCAAGTTTAGCTGTTCATTGTACTGTAAGTGTCACACTCCAACTTAAACCAAGATGCAGTTTGGAGGTGTTAAGCATACACACATACAGTGTATTTGTGCTGGACATATGTGCATCAAGGCGGAGAGATTTTTAAAGTGTTAAAGTGGATATTACTTCATACCAAAACGAATAAGCAGTGAAATGCTCCAAAAAGGTCCAAAAGCTTCTACAATATCTGAGCATACGTCCTAGATTCACCCTCCTGATATTTAAATATTTTGTATTCACAAAGTGCATTTACCTTTAGCTCTCAGGTAACACAAAATAAAATTAAATACATAAATTAAATCAAATAAAATTAGCCAAAACACTTGAATCTTCATAATATTCACAAACAGAAATAATGACATTGAGTGAAAAGAGAAACATTCCCAATTTGACAGTAAAAGCATAAATAGGTGCTAGAGCATTCACATGAAAATGAAAACATAACGTTTTAAAGCTCATTTCTCACAACAAGAACCCCAAATGATATTAATATTTTTGAAAATCAAATGACTGTCCATTTAACTTTTTTGCATAAGATGTGAGTTCAGCTCCTGATTGGAACGGTAACATATAATTCTGTTTCCCCCCCCCCTCTGTTCTTCTAAACGTTTTCTCAGGCAAGAGTTCAGTTTGTTATCTTATTGTAGCGTGTTGTACTATTCCCGTGGTTGGAGGCGCGAGGGCAAGGGGAAGGGGTCACTCTTTCGCAGTAGTCTCCCGTGTTTGAGCCCTGCTATGTGGAGTCCTGGTTGACCACTTTGCCTCCGTTCATTGTTGGGGTTCCTGAGCTTTTCCTGGAGCGTTGCTTTTCTTCAATCTCATGGAGTGAAGGCTCTCTGTACATGCAAACTGCAGTATGCAAACATATCAATACATTAGTATTCATTACTTTTACTCTTTTAATTTTTTTATTGAAGGACCAAAAACACATACAGTATAACTGTTGGCATTACAATATCCTTCTTTTTTTTTTTTAATAGTATTTATTACTTTTGACTGCATTCTGTATAATGTTACTGACATATGAGAGTACATGGTACAACAGAAACATATTTTGCAATTGATGAATTTTTTTTTTTGTCATTTATCAGCAAATAACTCTGCACTACTTCAGAAGTTACATTGACTGCATGCCTCATTTATTGTAAAGCTCACACTCTAAGCTTTCGAATGAATTGAATGATTTTTTTTTTTTTTATCAAGGCTGTAGTTTGAAAAATATGATTAGTATTTTTGTATTTCTGTTTAGAGGAACTGCTGAGAGATTGTTAAAAGTAAATTAACACAATTTCATTCATTCAAAAGCTGAAAAGATTTAAAGGGTTGTGAAAAAATGTGACAACCAACTGAAAGCACTTTTAAAAGTTAATAAATATATGCAGTCACCTTCAATGGGTCTTGGTACAAAGTGTGAAGAGGGTTTGGTTTTCTTCACACGGTTGCCTTTCATGACCTGACCCTCCTTGGTAAGTCCCAGGAACCAAGCTCTACCCGACTCCTGCTGGCGGTACATGGTGGATGAGTAGATAACGTAGTAGTTCTCAAACACGGACTCCTTGAATTTACATTCAGGTGTGAACATCTCCTGAGGATAAAAATATAAATACATGTATAAACCCACATGTGAATTAACTTATTCTGTTAAAGGTGGAAAAAAGGAGAAAGAGAGGTCAAATAATCATATTAGGGAGTCCCGAGGGAGGCTGCCGGGATTTGTTTATGTAGCTTGAAGGACTTTATGTCTGTGTACAAAAGAGTCACCGATCCGTGGGGGTAAGAGACAGAGTCAGCAGGAGTTAGCATCTCTTATCTGTGTCTGGTGACATGCTGTCGTGCAGCAGACGCTATCTTACTAGGGATGCTACAAAGGTAAATGTGGCTTGGAGGATTCTAGCCAAAATTGATGAACTTTAGACTTCAACCTGTCCACAGTACACTGACTGACCCTGCACCTGGATTCAAGAAGACTGTACTTAAATGCAGCTTGACCTTTGAATCCTAAAGAAAAGGTTTATGGGAGTACTTATATCAGTAGTGTGAAATAAGTACATGCACAAACGGTGATCTGTTGTAACCATTTACCTTTTAAAATCTGATACGTCAGGTAAACTTGTTACAATGCTTATTTATCTGAAATCAGGTTCAGAACAGGATTTGGTAAATGAAATTTTACATTTTACATAGTGTCTAGTGCCAACAACTACCATTGCAATTCATGGACGTTATAGACCACCTTAGTTTGAATTCAGCAGTTGAATGCGCTTAATAAAATCAAAACTCATTTCAATCTTTACCAGAGTTAAGAATCTAATACAAACCTAATTGTTACATGTATGAATGTTCTTGTTGTCATTTCCCCATGTGCTCTTTGTTTTTCCCCCGTGACCTAGTTTCTGTTAATTAGTTATTCATGTCAGGTGTTATTATCAGTGATTTTCTCCCTTTTATAAGTTGCCTTCTGTCCTTCAGTCCTCGTCCGGCATTGTCTTTGAAAAGTGTGTGTGATATTGCTCCTTTGTGTTATTCTCTGTGGATATTAAGTTACGTTAAATTGCAAGAACGACTCTCTCCGTGCTTTGCCCATACAACACCGTGACACTAATGAAGCCAACATGGACCAATAAGACAAATCAGCAATATGAATCAGAAGGCAGTTGAAATGAGTAAGAATGGGGCAGAAGACAGACATTTAAATAACCAAAGGGCAGACGTGTTGTTGAGTTTGCAGAATGACTAAAATATGGAGAAAAAAAACTTGATGAATATGATACTGTTAATGCTGGAACGAATGTGTAAAATAACAAAGGCCTTGCGAGGAAAGCCCTGACACATCTGGTGTAAAAGAATCTAAAGGAAGATTCATTTTTGTGAGTCTAGATTAGGCAGCTGCTTAAACTAGAGGAATTTTTATTCCTGAGTTGTCTGTCTGACAGGTCATTACTATTCAAAGGATAGGGCTGGCAGTGTCTAGACAGCTGCCTCATTCACATTGGGAATCTAGAAAGGACACAGTTCATCTCAGTAAGTGAAGGAAAAGTAAAGGACAGCATTTTTATGTCTACATAATATGATGAATAATAAGTGATATTTATCCAAATTCCTAAACTATTTTCTCATAACATTTAAGAATTGTTACTCTCTGTAGTTTGGAATTGTCAGTTTAATTAAATTGAAAACCTTATATGTTATTTATTTATTTTAAGAAATAGCAATGCTTATACTTGCATTCAAGCATCCAGGTAATAGGGACAGGTCAAATAAAGTCAATCATTCACAACACATTCGAGTACAAACGTTATGACCATGCCACTGGAAATGCATTTAATAAAACATAAGAGTCAAACCTCTGACCAGGCTCGGCATGCAATTAATTAACAGCAATTTTACCAGATGGTACAGTACCCAGCTTTAGTGTTGAAGAGCTTTATGCAACCCAGTTTATTTAGTGACCTAATATACTCAATGCTTACAGCGATCAACATTTACAACCACTATGCTAATCAAATCTCTTCTGCTAATGTGAGAGGCTGATATTGGTTTGCGTTCAGAGTATGTGCTGTCTGCATGTGTGTCTGTACATAATGCAAATGATGTCCCGTAAAAACTAAAATCCCCACTCTTCTACTGCACTATTATCATCTGAGGGTGTACTGTAGTAAAACGCTAGAAGAAAATCCAATTATTCATTAGGCTATTGAGCAGAAACAATTAACAACCAAAACCAAAGGTGCAAAACCGATATGAGTATACAGCATGAACAAGCATTGTGCATAACTACTAATTGCTTTATATATGTGTACACACAGTAGAACATTATAGAATAAGAGATGCACAAAGTGGTTCGACAAAACAATTCAAATATGCATATGGAAGTTAAAATAGCATTTGTTTTCATTAGGTTTAGGAATGGTTTGGTGTAGGTGATGTTTCCAACACGATAGAGCATTCACCTTTAGTGACTTTCCCCGTTTTTTTTTTAACTGCTAACAGCCATAATACATCAAACAGCATTATAAAAACTGTGTTGCTGAAACACGCTTTTCCAATGAGCCTGGGTTGCATTAATTAAAGATGCATGCATTTGAAGTACAGAGAGAGTTGCGGTTGTCAGTGTTGTCAAGTGGGTCACATTGAAAGCGTGATAAATAATGGAGCACGACTGCTTACTATAGAGTTAGACCAAACTCCCTCACAAACCAGCAGTTAACATTACAAACCAATGTACATTAGGATGACTAATGCTGAGTTCACACTGCATGATTTTTCATAATCATCGGATCATCTTTGTTTTCACACTGCACAACTATCTGAGGTAGCATTCAGTTGCTGCTGTGCATCCACTAAACTTCCTTTAGTGAGCACAGAATGGGGCAAATTATATTTCTTTTGTATTCTTTATACAGTATTAGCATTACTTAATTAATATAAAAATGGCTTGAAGAACACAGATAAACTGTTCAGTCGCAATCGCAATATCTCATCAGTTAAAATGTGTCTACTTGACTTTACTTCAGCTCTGTGAAAGCATGCTTTGTCCATATTATGGATATCCTGAAAGGTCCTTTGATTTTTGACTTCTGTGATTTTTTTCAAGTATGGATTTACTGCGTGAGGGCACCAGAATAAAACAGACATTGCATTGCATGTGTGCACTCACTATTTACTTTTCTCCGGTGTACAGGAGTTTCCTCTTTTAGCAGACGCAAAGGTTTTTTATTCACAATTTATTTTATAATAAATCCTTAGACATTTATATTTATAAATCTCCTGCATGCAACTGGTAGCCTAATGCTAACAGTAATCAAAATTTGCTGTAGTCATACTGACACAATTTAATTAAGTAAACTTAACAAATTACTTTTTTACTTTGTGTGTTCTATAGTGCAGTTTTTTGGTATAGACACTGCCAATGTGAGGCAACAACACTGTTTGCTTTTGTCGCCGATATATAGTAAGCTTTGTGAGTCCTGGCTGTTATAGGCTACAAGCCAGATGCTGCATCTTTAGTCCCAAGTCTTGTAGTCCCAGTGAGTGCTACTGCCATCTTGTGTGTTTGGACTGCACACACTTCATCTATTATCTTACAACAAATAAGGCCACCCATGCCTCTTCTGCTACAGCCACAGAAGTCATCCACAGTGCTCTGACACAACCATGAATGCTGTCCATGCATCCTCTGTCACGGCCAGGAAAATCATCCATGTTTCTGCTCCGCCATGGTCCCCTGATCCCTAGTGGTCACCTGTCTTAACCATGATCCAGGTCAAAGTGCAGACCCATCTCTCATGGTTTATTTTTGTTTTGCTTTATGTCTTGGAATAAGTTCATAGTTTGTTTTTGGATTATTATTTTGAATAAAACTGTACTTGGTTTATTTCTTTTTAGCTCTTTTATGCTTCAGGCTGGTTACAGTATTACAATGTTACAGTCTTAAATGTTTGAAAAAGAGAGAATTTTGATGTTCAATTACTGAAGTCACTGTAAACTGTAATTTTGAAAGCAGGGTTAGTTAGTTATGGAGCAAAGATAGCCCTGTTATTGCAATGTTAAACCCACAATGCAGTGTCAAACTTATACGGCATGTTAGAATGTTACAGTTAGAACATCCATCCAATTATGCGCCTCATATGCAAATGCTTTGGACAACTACAGAACACCACATCTGGTATAAACAGTCATTTCAGCATTTGAGTGGGAAAATGCCATAATAGAATATGTGTGAATTGAAGAAGTATTTGTCTTCCAGGGAGAAAAGAGCCAAGAGTTCACTGAGTTCCTCAAGCAAGGAATCATTATCTCCTTCCAACATATCTCCAGGAGACCTGAGATAACAAGCAGGGGGAAACCTCCTTGAGTAATTGCACCTCTGGAGGACTAAAATGGCATCTCTGCAGTTTCCAAGCCTGCATCTTCTCAATCAGACATTAAGACTGTCGCTTATAAGACCAAAATGTTAATGACATATACAATCTGCCAAGTTGTTTGCGGGGAATACAACCAGTAATTTTTACATACGTCATAGTATAAAGTTTTCAAACACATGCTTTAAACAGAGATGAATAAATACAAGATTGTAAATATGTCACAAGATAATATTTAACAATAAATTGTTCTTGCAGAATAGGCTTAACATTTCTATGAGAATCCATTTTATCCAACATCATTATAATAACTGAGCAAATTAGCAAAAAAAAAAGTCAGACTGAATAACCTCATCCTATATATATATATTAGTGCTGGGCAATGATTAATCGCGATTAATCGCATCCAAAATAAAAGTTTTTCTTTACATAA
>JAUCMS010000044.1:4307993-4317999 GCA_032357445.1 Enteromius radiatus | reverse complement strand
TATTGTCGAAGACAGATTTGGTGGTTGCCAACGGGAAAATAACTAGCATCTAAGACACAAGAAATTAAACTCTTTTACAGTGTGGTACAATGAACTTTGCATGCACATTTGATGCAGTTCCAATCACTCACTGTAGTCGCTGTTCTCATCCTTGATGCCATCGATGGCTCCATCTGGCTGCATCTGCAGGTAAAAACCCTGCTGGCTGAACAGTCGTGTCACAATGCCTTTCAGCTGCGGCTCTGGAAAATAAACACACAGCCCCACCCCAACCCACATTTTTATCAGAATTCACCACAACAATTTTATTTCAGCATGTGAACAAAAAAGGTTGTTAAGAAGAAATCAATTCTTTTAAATAAGTTCTTGACGACTTCCAGTGATGGCAGTGAATGTACTTGTGAATGGCTGTGTTGATAAAGCTCTGCGTATTTGCTCTCTGCGACCTCATTAATCAATTTCACTATGGACACCTGGAGTTTAGAAGACCAGCTGTAGCCATAACAGGTGTTTTCTGGTGGAGTGGTGACCCGTACAAGCAGGTACAATAAATGTTTACAGACAGGCCTGAGAGGTGAGGAGTGAAGAGTCCACATGGATGGCCTGGCATGCAGTAAAGTCCCACAGCTTTCAATAACAGGGTTAAGAAGAGTTGTGCATGTCCATGATGGTCATGATCAGCTATTCATCTACGGCCCCATCTATCCATTGCAGACCCAATATCTCTGACGGGCTGGAAGGGCCATCAATCACACGAACGAGCCTGTCTACATCCATTAGGAAGGACATTACTAAATCACATGCAGAATCCACACCTCTATAAATAAAAACTGGAGAAGGGGTCCCCTTAGGAAACGACTCTAACCTGGGGAGAAAGTTTTGGGTTTAATACATGTATGTGGGTCAGTGTGTGCTGAGTTTCTTGAAAACATGTCCAGGTCATACTTCCCCTGCAGCAAACAATAAATAAATAAAGTTTAATAAATGGAGACTGTTGAAGGACTATTAAGGTTGCTGTTGTGGTTGTTGTTGTTTTTTCCACTGCAACATTGTTCATGATAATTAGGCTTCTTATTACAATTTCTTATTCTTAATGCATCCGGGTTTTTCATTTTGAACGAATCTTTAATGTGACTCGGGAAGAATGAGTCACATCGTTCAGTCGCACATGCACATTTGCGCAACATCCTATAGTTTCTGTATTGGAATTATTGATTCACCTGTTCCAGGTACTGAGCCGGTTTAGTGCCAAGTGGTCACATGAAAAAAGAACGAACGACTCAAACCCGAAGACTCGAGAGATGAACTAATCAATTCTGTTTAGGGCTCAGGCTGCATAGGTTAACGTTACGGGGCTGTCACGTGATGAACGAACGACTCAAACTCGAAAACTTGTCAGATAAGAGGCGAGGTGAGCGAATCATAGATTAAAGACCCAGGTAAACAATGAATTAATCTTTTGTTTCTTATAGCATTATAGTTTTGTCTTTTTTGTAGTGTGATCAACGTTTGTGTAAGCAGTAGGTGTGTTAGGGAGGTAACAGGTAACATTTTAATTATATTTTGCTAAAATTAACGAAATGAATGAGATAACTCGAAAAAAGATTCATTCATTTTGCAGAACGAGACTCAAAGGTCAGAGTCGGTAAAATGATCCAAACTTCCCATCACTAAAAAAAATATGGTAACAAGTTTTAAGTAAAATTTACAGTTAAAAACCGTAATTTCATGAACTGATATAATGTTAATATACCTACCTATTAAAGTAGTGAAATCTGTTTTGTAGCTTTGAAATACACTGATAGACACCAAATGCAGATGGAGAGGAGAAAGTTGCATGATGACCCAAAGCCTATCACAATCAGCTTTTAAATATGGACATATGTAGAAGGTGCTCAGCGTCATTCACACAAACACTAAACACCATCATGGTGAGGCGCATTAATATTTCAGTGTAATGAGCCTCACCTTGATGGAGTTTAGTGTTTGTGTGAAGGACATTGGTCATATGTGAAAAATGCAATAAACATTCATGTAACAACATTACATTTAACATACAACCCTAATAAACATAACTGATTGGAAAAACTAAGAAGAAACATAGTTACTTCAAAGAAAAAACATCAAATGCAAACAAAATTTGAAATGCAATGCAGGAAATTCTGGGAATGTTAGTTTACGATTTTTCCACTGTAAATTTTACAGGATTTTTTTTTTACCGTCTTTTTTTATAAAAGCATTTTCAGTTTGTTTTTTTTACCGTTAAAATCACTACTTTTTACAGTGTACAAAATAAGATTTTTTTAAAATGCATAGTTATTATGACAAAAGTAAGTAAAATAAGAAAAAAACAAACAATAAAATTGAATTAAATGTAATTTTGTAAAATAATATTCCTGTTTTCACTTGATTTTTGGGGTGAAATATGACTCGGACTTGTTCCTCAAATTATTGTGAGTTTGTGAGATTAATGTACATGCATGTCTCTACTCATATAGGAATGTATGCACTCACATGTGAATTTGAGCATGTGTTCACCTGGATGTATTCATGAGATAATGCATGTCATATTTGCAAAACTTTGCATACTTTCCCTTTGCAAATATAATTTAGTTGCACCATACCTGTTCAACATCGCTCCATTTCATGAACAACATGTTACAATCGGATGTGCTAAATAATGATGTCATGGTCATGAAATGGTGAATGGAAACCTCATCTAATTAAGTCACCACAACTGACAGAAGAAACATGACACATCAGCAGCACAGAGCATACATGAGCCTCACTGCACGGAAACATACAGAGAGGGCAGAGCACACATAATAATGGGGACAGAAACATAATAAGTAGAGATAAAAAAAAAAGGGGATCAAAGGGGAGTAGAGAAGGTACGAAAGAAAAAAGGTGGAATAGACAGAGAGGAGAAGACATACTGTACATAAAAATAACACAAAGACAGAGAGATAGAACAATAGTCAGAAGCATACTACAAGGACAAGGCAGACATTGGCGACTGCCGTTAGACAGGAGCTAGTCCCCCATGAGCACGAAATGGGGTGGGTAACTGGAAGACACAGCACAAGGATGGAGGCTGAGCTACTGACCTAGCCTGACGCCCTTACGGGACACCTGTGGAGGTTTCGAGGGTGCATCTTACGGGGGAGAAGGAAAAACAACATTTTTACAGACAAATCCTACAGCAACAGCCGTCAAATAACTGATCATATATTGGGAAGAAGGGGATATGTGCTTGTTCTACATGATGAGAAGGAAGAGAGGACAGCTTTTTGTGTTGTGTTTTTTTTTTTTTTTATTTTACATGCTTCGTGCCATTTTATGTGAGCCGAAAAAGGACAATAGCGTGGTTCATTGGGCAGTGAGACCACATCCTTCAATAAAACAAATGTACAATCCCTCCCTATACTGCAGTAAAGCAGTCCCTATTGAAAAATCCAGTTTAAGCTGGTAGCTGTGGTTTCTAGCTGGTCTAAGATGAGTATTAATTGCTTTAAACACCAGCGTGAACCGCTTAAGCTGGTTTGACCAGCTGGTCACTTGTTTGTGGCTGGTTTAAGTTCGTTCTGGCACATTTCACAACAGCATGCTGTTTAAACTGGATCTTCTTTTAGGCAAACATTTACCATTAAACATTTAATCTATGAATGCCCTGGTGCACTGCAGTGCCACTGGATTCTGGCTATTACTAAATTGCATTGTTGCACTATAAACATAAAGGTTTTTTTCTTTCTTCTTCTTTACACAGCCTCTCATCAAATATCAAAATGCCAGCCTCTGAATTAATTGATAACAGTAATAATAACATTAATAAAACATATCAGATATATCAACATAAAACGACTATGCAGTCAGATTGTTAGGATGGCAAATCGGTTGGTGAATAGCAATAGACAGCACGTGAGCTATGAAACAGGTGGGATTTTTGGGGGGGATAAATAAACAAACAAACAAACAAATAAATAAATAATACAGTGGAGGATATATGTTCCTCCAGCGGAGCTGTAGACTGCAGCAGAGGCTTCGGGTGGGGGCTGATGTCTTAAAAAGCATCCAGCACTGACCTGGTCGCCGGCGAACAGGTCTTTTCTTGCCGCTGCAGAAGCGGACTTTACTGAAGACCCCCAGGAAATGTCGCTCGCAGAGAGAGCGGGGGTCTTTGCTGGGACTGGGGCGGCGTTTGGAGGCAGATACCCGATCGCTGTTGGATTCCCGCGCCTGGCGTTTTTGTCGGATCAGAGAACTGGCGATCGCGGCCATCTCGAGTATTCAGTTAAACAAGCTGTTCGACGGTTGCAGCTGTTAACGTAATAACTGGAAATAATAAATAAACAAAACTGGATTGTCTGCGCAAAATTAGCCAGATTTCATTCCAATTCTCTGCGAAAAATCCCGAGGATCCCGTGAATTAGGACTGAAATCTCATCCCCTTCTCAGACGGTCTACCCAGACGGAGTTTCACACGCGATTACATAAAGCATATTTTCCGTTCTCCATCTTAGAAGCAAAAAAAGCAACACTAATAATGAAATTAAAAAACAACAATTAAAAAAAACGTCCTATGTGAACATGGGTAACCTGTCACGCAGGTATTCCAGGTGCCGAAGACAGCAGACGCGTAATTCCTCTTTCAAGGGACTGCTACATGATCCACATGTCTAGTTCATTCCAGATAACTTTGCATGAATCCACATAATAAATGGAGCCCATGACACAAGAACGCGCGTTCTCAGGCTCTATAGGCGTATAAGAGTGGCGCGAACACAACTTCACGGAACATCTGGGCTCTCCAAATTATTTTACAGCTCTTCATAGTGCTTCTAGTAGAGTTCATGGCATAGTTCTTCACATCGAAATTTCATATTTTCTTAAAAAAAAACAATGTCAGGTGTCTAGCACAGCGAGAACACAGCAAATCCTGGCGAAACCGTTTAAGGTAATGTTGTACAATCGGGACCAGTGCTGCCTCTTTCACTCTGACGATGAGCCAGTGAATGGGGTGTGATATCCCCCCCCCCCACCTCTCTCTCTCTCTCTCTCTCTCTCTCTACGCAGTCATACGTGATTGAGGTTTGGATGAGGAACTCGCAGGGGTAAACGGGAACGAGCAAGTGAAGGAGTTAGAAATATACATATAATGATGGGGAGAGATGGGCCCATCACCTCTGGCTCATTATTTATGTGTCAATGTGACGCATATAGTAACAGAATGATCTCATTTCAAATTCTGCTTGTTTTTGCTCTAATCGTCAACTATCCGGTTCATTTATTAATTGTCTGCCCATCTGTTTACTACTCTGATTAAGATACACCCTAACGATACAGATCACCTTCTGTTTGTCACTTTACTGTTCAGTGTATTTAGTGCAAAGGTCTGGCTTACACAATCCATAACCGCCCACTCTGCAATTATTTTTTAAAATTAAACGATTAACTGTTGCAGAAAACTGAAGGTTGTAAAAAAAAAAATTCTAAACCGTTATTCCATCTGTGTTTTATGTTATTAACTATATATGTATATATATGTATAAATAATAAAACGTTGTTGACTAATACAACTATATTGCAAGGGATACTGTAAATGCTGTTTTGCATCAACTGAGATAACCCTTTTAATAAATTTCAATGAATGCATTAACACAACAACTCCCCTTTAGAGATACAGAACACCACAATGCTGCATTTATGTAATGCACTGTGCCTTACTACGGTGCTAACCCTTCAGTACCGGGCTTCAGAGGGTATTCATTGTGGGGCAAGCAGAGACTGAGGGATTTGGGGGGGTCGTGTACTTATATGGGGTACACACTGGTTTCTGACACTGCAGTGGGTGGATCACGTGGCTCTGACACAAAAAGCCTCTTGCCTCGTGCAAAATAGCAGCATTAAATATTCAGTCTGGGAACAAGCTCTTTCATCCTTTTCCAAATTTAATGTGGGGCTAGGAATTCACTTCCAACCATCTCCTACAATGCCTTTTAATAATAGTGGCACTTCGATGCTATTCTTGTTAAAGGTACTCGGTCTGAATTAAAAACAAAATACAAATACTATGTAGAATCTGGTAACAAAATTAGGAGATGGGATACCTAATATAAATTAGCATAAATTATTGAAATGGTTAAACGTTAGCCTATAAAAAGCAAGGCAAGGATGAGAAAATTTACAATAGGATTATCATATATATTAGATACAAGCACCTCTATTTCAGAAGTCTGAACGCATGACACAAAGCATTTTGTATTCATTAATCTCTGACACAATAGCAGCTCTTGAGACAGAATGGTACATGATAGTTGTCACAATACATCCTGTTTTTTACTACCTCAGCTTTGAGAGAAAATGAGATCCATGCAATTCTAGAACTATAAAACATTTGCCTAAAAACTGAACTACTGTTGATTGTCAGCAAGTGTTCAGGGCATGTTTACTCAACAGACCATGACAATGCACCAATGCACCAATACACCTGAACTCATTAATGATCTGTGAATCTGTACATAATGACAATCACAGCACACAATTTTCCAAGCAATAACTGCCCCGCCTCCAGTGATTTCAACAACTGCCCCTCAAAATAAATGTGCATGTGCCTGATAGTAAGTGCCTTTGCAACAAACATTTAATTTGTAGTTGCCAGTATTTCTGTTTCAAGATAAATGCTATAGTGTTACATTAGCACAAAGCTCATGCCAAAACCAAGATCCAGTGGACACTAGTATTATAAAAATTTCTTCCAGCTAAACATAGTGAATGACATTTCAAGAAATGTAGTAAACTTGAGATGCAAAATCAACCAATGAAAAATACACAAAGTCTGAATTTAAATCAGAATTGAAGCACACCAACTACAGACTGAACCTGACATATAACTGAATAAACATTAAGTTCACTGGGTGTATGTACAGGCATAAAGTCCAATACAGGTATGGAAAGCCTTGCATCATTAAAATGATTTCACATTCAAACCAAGAGAGACAAAGCATCAGGAGCATCGAATCACGACAACTCTCTAAGTAATATTGCCTCCTAGTGTTCACAGTATGGGAATGCACATATCAGCTCTCCTTGTGTGTGTGTGTGCATGTTTATGTGGTTTATGAGGACACACACTTGTATAATGACATGGGTATGACATAGGTATTACGATATGAAGGTGATTTATGAGAACATTTTCAGTGTCCCTGTAATTCGAAAGGCTTAAAAACATTAACTAAACAGTGCTTTTTGAAAATCTTAAAATGCACACCGTTTCCTGTAAGGCAGGGATCAGCAAGTTTGGTCCTGGAGGGCCGGTGTCCTGCAGAGATTAGCTCCAATCCTAATCAAACACACCTGAAGTAGTTAATCAAGGTCTAACTAGGTATACTTGGAACTTCCAGGCAGGTGTGTTGAAGTAAGCTGGAGCTAAACTCTGCAGGACTGAACTTGATGACCCATGCTGTAAGGGGTAGGTTTAGGTGTAGGGCAATACCACATACAGTCTGTACAGTATAAACACCATTACACCTATGGAGAATCCCCATAAATCACAAAAACCAACATGTGTGAGTGTGATGAGAGCGTGTTGGATTATGCAGCTCCATCAGCTGAACCAACACTATGGGTTCAGCATTAATCAAGTATATACTTATATTGTATGTTCCCAATATTGTCATATACAAAAGCTCCATCTTTTGCGAGATATGGTACATTTATTTTGAATTCTCCCATGACACTTCAGCACATTCAACCATGGGGTGACAGCTCATTGCATATGGCAGACATGGTGATTTGTGCATGATGTCTCCTGAGCATGCTCCTGAGAACTCCTGCCCTGGTTTCAAAACCCAATTTAGTCATGGGGCCATATCCAATCAAAACCTGAGGAGTGAAGCATCCCTGTGATAAAGCACACAGTGATTCATCAGCACATTTTGCTCATGCCACTGGCTAAGATGAAGGTGAACCCTGAATATACAGTATGTCTCACAGCAGCAATCAATTAAACGCAATGGTAGTGTACTTATTTGTATTTCTGTGATAGGATTGAAGCAAAAGTGATGCAGTAAGAGATGGCTGGATACTGCACAAAGAAAATGGAGTATATGGTACAGAAGTAGAAGTAGAGAACATATGCTAAATCTCAGATTCAAAAGGAAGTATGCAAACATGAAAGCTTTAGGATTTGGAAAAAAATGTCAAACAAACCATAAGATGTAAAATGGTTATGAAATATTTAAGATTCTGCACTCTTCCTCTCTTTGCATGAATAGCTACACATAGATGCCAGAGCTGTGTGAGATCACCACCATCCTGCTTTTGTGGGACTGGGTTTGGGTGTTATATGCTCTTTATTCTTTATTTAAGTCCTACTAGTCTGTGTATTATATAAGCATACATAATATTTCTGAGCTTTAACTTAACTAAAAATCTGTCTGTGCAGCTTATAATGGAGTTGTGTATTTTGTCCACCTCTGACTTTCACTCATTATTTGAGACTTTTGGTCTTAAAACTTAAAAGACAATCATACAGTGGCAAAATGGCATTCCATATACTGGGCATACAACACCTAAGACAAATTAGACAATCATTGCATATTCGATTTAACTGTATCTGTCAAATATTGTTGTTGTAGGTCTAATCGTTTATTCTGTTTTGTGTGATTATTAAGGACAACAGTCAACAAGGCAGTGACAAGGGCCCCTGATTGGACAAAATGATGGAGAACACACATGATGTAGCATATTTCAGAAAATTTTGTGTTGCATAGGCTTAGCATATTACAGCGTGTGCAGTAAATACCGGAATGCATTGCAAAGACTTGTGTAATAGACCTTTATCCTGAGTAAATAATGAGCGATGGCATTACAAATTCTAACTTCCAATTGGATGCTTTTCTGTTCCGGTCTCCCTGGAAACACATTCAAATAGTGCCAGTCTGTTTTTAATGAAGCTAATGTCTGCAGATTCATGTCATCTACATTATTAAACTTTGAAAAGTAAGGCACTGACATATGATGATCAATGCAGGATTGTAAGTGATGGCACTATGGAGTCATGTGCTTTTAAAACAATATTTTAATAGGTTTTAAACTGTCAGCCTGGAAATACAAAGCATCCTATTAGTTAAGAGTAAAGTGTGACGTCAGGTGTTTAGGAAAAATGTCTATTAGGCAAATAAAAGAATCACTTGCAGAATAGCATTCATTACATTTTTAATAATCATTTTATCTAAAACATTTAGTTTACGTTTAATACATTAACTGTTTGGTAGTTAATAATTGCTTGTGAGGAAAACTGCTACATTATTTTTACTTTATTTTTTACAGTGTTTCTGTTTCTTTACTGTTTCTGCAGTAAAGTAAATTCCAAGCACAAAATCCTCAGTGTTTTCAGGGTTTTGCTCCTGAACGTTATACTATTTTAATATTTTACTTAAAAATATATATGTACTAAAAACAGCTAGGCTAGCTGCAAAATGTTCTCATATTCAGCAAAAAGAAGTTTTAAAGTTTAAGTTCTGCAATCGATAACAATTTTCCTAATTATGATTAGGCTACACAACTCTTACCCTACAGATTAATAATCTTAAATCACATCTGATAGATAGCAAGAACAATAACCATATTTGCAGCATTGTTGTTTTCCATTGTGTTTCAATTAAACGAATCTATAATTTTGCTGCTCACTGTGTTTCTGTTGTTAAAATTACAAAACATCTAAAAGATATACGCCATAAAACTCTGAGCGTCTCACACTGGTAACTGAACCTAATGTCATATTGAAACAATCATACAAAATAACTGACATTTAATATGTTGTTAGCTAATGAATATATCATGACTGAACAACCACCATAGAACAGGACAGGACTTGGACAAAATTTCAGGCAAGGAAAGCTCACACTTATCCAGGCCATCCCATACACCATGGGTCATCAAGTTCGGTCCTGGAGGGCCGGTATCCTGCAGAGTTTAGCTCCAACTTACTTCAACACCTGCCTGG
>JAUCMS010000044.1:4258007-4276941 GCA_032357445.1 Enteromius radiatus | reverse complement strand
CCTCTCCCGGAGCCTCATGGGATAGGAAAGTGTCCATGGTATGCCTACTATAGAATTTGGGCGGAAGCAGTAGGTCAACCGGGTACTTCTCGCCTACTGAATTTTCAGACATACTACTCGCCTCACATACTGTTTTTCACGTAATATATAGTAGGGAAGTAAGCGATTTCGGACGCAGCATCACTCCTCCCCTGAGTTCTAATCACCATCACCTGCAACTCATCACCACCGCAATCAGTCACACCATAAATCCACACACCACTCCACAGTCAGCATCCAAGCTCGTTGCTACGAAGTGGACTAAACCCCTGGCCCTTCAATATTGGAAATATTTACCCTGTACTTACCTTGTTCTCTTTCGTTCTAGTGTCTCTTCAGACTTCCAGGATTATATGTGGTGTGTGGTCGTCTCCCTGTTCCAGCGTGTCTCCATCGTCTCTGTGTGTCTCCAACACTCCACCGGATCTGTAAATAGAAAGACTGTATTACTGTTCTGCATTCATCTACGACAAACTATCAAGTTCACTATTACTCACCCTGATCATTGTCTCCATCCTTTGTTACCTGCTCAGTTGTGAAATAACCCTTTACATTATACTTACCTCCTGCGTTATCTGCTTCCATAACAGGGTCCCAGAAAAAAAAAAAAACCTAGTGATGCCGCTAACTTGATGCATATAAAAACAGCAATAGCTCAGAAAGTTATTCTCAGTGTTCCTTTACTCTGTTTTTCATTGTTTAGAATTTAAGTTGTTTATATTTTTTACACTAGGAACAAAATGGCTCTTATAATAACTTTTGGATGAAAGGTTCATTAGAATTTATAATTAAAAAATGTATCTAAATTATAAAACTAACCCAAGATTTATTGGTTCACCATGCTGTGGCACTCCATGCAAATGTAAAAGATGTTAAAACAAAAAATGTAGTGTTTGCCTGTTTGATGCACACTCTAAACACTGATTTGAAATGACAATTTATTGACAATTAATGACAGTCATGATGAGACTCTAAAAAATCTGTAAAAATAAAGCACAATACTGTATCATTTTAAGAATTTTTTCTTTATATTTAAGTCTTTATTTTTTATCAGTATTTTGGATTTTACACTTTATTGCGTTGTGTTTAAGAGTTCATAAATGTTCATAAAATTAATGGATGATGTCGTGTGATTTCAGTACTTTTTCTTTTATTTTACAGATTTATTTTTAACAGTGTAATCTCTGATATAAAGATGCTGGGGTCATTTGTACACCACTGGCTAATACTAATAGCCTTTCATGATGATATAAATGTATAAAAATAAAAAATAATAAAAAGATAAGATGCAAAGTTTATACGACAAAAACTGAAACCGTTATCTTTCATTAGATACTAAGTTTGAGAGTAAAAAAGTATTGGTAGGGTAGGGCATGAGAGAGAGAAACTGAAGCACAAAAATGAAGTCATCTGCTCATTGAGGGAGTTCAGACTTTGAGCTCTGATGATGTTATCAACCATTAACTGGCAAGCCATAAAGCCATAAAGCTATATCTGTTGAAACCAGGTCACAGGGAAACCAAAGAAATAAGACATCATTTATAATGTGATTTATTGTGTGTTAGAAAACCATCTGGAAAGCAGTCCATAAGACACTATTTTTCAGTATTTTCTATATTATCTGGACTGATGTGGTATCTATTTGATCGGTTTTTCTGTATAAAACAAATAAAAGCACATCCTGGCAACTTCCTACATGAAGTAATGTCATCAAGTAATGTGGAAGGTGATTATATAGCTATCCCATCCATAGCTATCCCAGCTATCCCGTGTTCTGTCAGTTTCGTTTCAGTTTCTTTTTTGAACTTAAATTATTGTTTTATCAATACTAATGCAATCATGATTCAGAATTTGTTCAAATAATTCAGAAAGCAATACCAGCGTTGCACTAAATTTGAGATTTATCTGAAAAATATTTACAGATTTACATTAAACGCATATTGGCACATTTGTGCTGTAAATCAGTGCACCTTTCAATAATTGTCCACGAGTTTGGTAACTGAGTGCGTAGCTGTTAGTGTATTATCCCTGCAACTGACTAACCATGCATACAATGTGTTTCCCTGCCTATGGCCCAAGACATTTGTAAAAGTACAAGGGAAACCTCCCATGACCCTATAGAACAGGTAGTTTGGAAAATAAATGCATATATGGTTATTTTGGCGAGACAGCTACGAACACATTTTCAATATTACATTAGTTTCAATATAGTCACTGAGAGACTTTGAAAAAACATTCATAACCAAAGATGGTAATGGTGTTATCACAGTAAATGTGGTTCACAAGATGATCACGCCTATCATCAACAGCATCATCATAACCTGAGTGGGTTCTTGGGTGCGGCGATAGCTTTATGACCCTCTGCAAAGGTTGAAGTCCTGCTTCTCAACGGAAAAACAATTCAAACTCAGCTATCAGGAGCAGGCGCCGTGTGGTTTCTAGCACGTTGTTTTAGCATCAAATATTGTATTTTCACTTATTTTGTATGAGAAGTTGGGTGCAAAAATGTCAACAGCGTTAGAAGTGACTGGATTCTTCATGTGTTTGGTGGGCTGGGTTGTTACTGGCCTTGCTGTGGCTAATGACTACTGGAAGATATCTAGCATACAAGGCACAGTGATCGTTTCGAACCGCCTTTATGAGAATTTGTGGCACGCCTGTGGCGAGGACAGTTCTGGAAAGGCCAACTGCCAAGACTTTCAATCCATGCTGTCTTTGCCAGGTAAGTGGCAAATTAAAATAAAATGTTGTTGTTATTATTATATTATTGTATTTATGAAGAACTATACATGGATCTGGGACTTGGTAAAACTCATTCACTATGATCTCAATCTCTGGCAGTATGGCAAAATGTCTATACTTATTTCTCTTGATTTCATGTATTGTGAATTAGTGACTTTTCTAAAATGATAAACATACTGTATCATGGAAATGGAAAAAACCTTTCCATTCGTGGTTCTTTTATTTAGTTTATATTTCTTTATATTTTTTACACTTTTTTCACACCAAAAAAAAATAGGTAGCGCTTTATTTTACAGTCCTGTTCCTCGTGTACATACTATGTTTTTATTGTAGTAATTACGATAACTAGGTACTAACCCTGAAACTACTGCTACCCCTCCCCCATGTAGTTAGCTTACGTTATACTACTTTCTTGGGTACGTACATTGTAAGTACACATACTGTAAAATAAAGTGTGACCAAAAATTGTTATTTTAAGAACTTTTGAATGAAAGCTTTGCCATTATTTCTATATACAATATAAAAAAGATCCCTACATTATAAAAACTTACCCAAGATCAATTAAAACCATTTTAGACACTAATGCAATGGTTCACCACATTAATGCCCTCAGTGGCACTCCATAAAAAAAAACAGGTATCAGGTATCAAAACATGTCTTGTTAGCTGTCAGGCTGTAATGCCCTTTCACTGATTTGAAACAAACATTTATAAGCCTTGTGAAGCTTCAATTAGCAGTATTTTGAAAGCATCCATCATTAATATGTGCTGTCCTCACAAAACGTCCCATGTAATGCTAGACAGCCAGCGAACAAGTAAATAAAGTTCTCCACAAGGCTTTCTTGTTTGCAGAAATCTTTATCTTATTTGAATTGAATTGTAACTGCGAAGCATACATACAAAGAAATAAGTTAGCCGAACATTCATTCAACACCAATGTACATATTAACTACTAAGTATTTGTTATATCACTTTGTAATCATGAACTTAAATATATTAAACTGACGACTTTTAATAAAAGGCATAACAAATATGAACCATAGACAATTAATGCCAGTCATTATAAAAGACTACTATAAGAATTTATGATGAATAATCTCTGCTGAATAAAGTTTTGTTGATACAATGAACATACTGTATTGTAACATTAAACCTGCACTCCAATAAAGATACATGCTCATCCTCATTCCAGAAAAAGCAGAAACTAAACTCTGTTTTTTGTCCTTCTTGTAGTTCATATTCAGGCATGTCGAGCATTAATAATCATCGCCCTGATCCTGGGACTGGTCGGAATAATTTTATCTACCATGGGGCTGAAGTGCATTAAGATTGGGTCAAAAACAGATGAGTCGAAAGGCAAGACTATGGTCATTGGTGGCAGTATCTTCATCGTTGCAGGTAAGCAGAATTACAATATCTGTGCATACTGTATGAGTTTCTATTGTTAAACTGTTTACATGTCTCCCACTTTTATTTACCATCTATTTAAAGATAAAGTTGCTGAGAGAAATATTTTTATTCCCCATAGGTTTTTGCACTATGGTGGCTGTATCTTGGTACGCTGCGCGGATTGTTCAAGAATTCAATGACCCATTTTATGGTGGCGTCAAGTAAGAAGTCCCACATTCACACACACACGCACATACTCATAAACGCATACGCATTTACTTATTAAAACACGGATATGCTGTTGTCATATAGGCTACAGCTATTTATAATACTGTAACCTAACCCACACTCTAGTCCTAAAACTTTTTTTACATTCATGGGTTGTCGAACTAAACCACTAGGTAATATATTAATTATTCTGTAGATAATATTACTGCTGTTTTTAATATTAATATTAGTTCCATATTGAGGTGTGTGTGTCTTCTAAAGACAGTAGAAAGTAATAAGTCAACATTAATAAGCAAATAATTACTGAATGTAGATGCGGGGGACAGTAGATCGCTACTGAGGGGGACCCCTGGCATGCTGTCCACGGGGCACAAATATGGGGGGGAAACACAACATGCAGAAATACAAGACAGAAATTGTCATTTACTCCCACCATCCGAAATTTGACAGAAGGCCTCTGGAGCAGCGCCCTTTCTGGTACCCATGACAGAGTAGGGAGCTCGTGCTGCCAAGGAAGGTCAGGAGACTTTGGAGAACACGGCGAATCAGGAAACTGTGGTGGTAATTGTGGATCTGGACACTCGAGAGGCCATGGTGGGTCTGGAGACTCAGGAGGCCATGACGAGTCAGCCTTCTAGGCCATGGCCCCAGCCTCTACAGCAGGAACACCCAGCACTGGCGATCAGGAGCCCTCACTGGGATTAACTTGGGATCTGGAAGGTGCCTACATGGGACTCACACTGGAGGGCACTTTTGAGGAGCTGGCACTTGAGAATCAGGAGACCTCTCTGGGCTTAACACTGGAGTGTGCTCTGGGGATGGAGCCGACAGTAGAGGGCACTCAGGATGAGCGAACACTGGAGGGTGCTTTCGTGGAGCTGGCACTGAGGGATTGGGAGACCTCTCTTGGTTTAACACTGGAGTGTGGTCTGGGGATGGAGCCGACAGTAGAGGGCACTCAGGATGAGCGAACACTGGAAGATGCTTTCGTGGAGCTGGCACTGAGGGATTGGGAGACCTCTCTTGGTTTAACACTGGAGCTTGCTCTGGGGATGGAGCCAACAGTAGAGGGCACTCAGGATGAGCGAACACTAGAGGGTGCTTTCGTGGAGCTGGCACAGAAGGATCGGGAGACGTCTCTGAGTTTAACACTGGAGTGTGCTCTGGGGATGGAGCCGACAGTAGAGGGCACTCAGGATGAGCGAACACTGAAAGATGCTTTCGTGGAGCTGGCACAGAGGGATTGGGAGACCTCTCTGGGTTTAACACTGGAGTGTGGTCTGGGGATGGAGCCGACAGTAGAAGGCGCCCAGGAGGAGCAAATATTGGATGGTACTTTCATGGAGCACTGGGGGGTAATCTGGACGAGCAGGCACTGAAGGATACTTTTGAGGAGCAAAAGAAGAACATGAAGGCAGAGCTGGTGCTGGTAGGGGTTATGGGCGGTCAGAGCCACTGGCTGGGCATATATAGGGTTCCGGTGAGGGGTGAGCTGGTGAGGTCCAGTGGTTTTTTTGGATGAAAATGCTCTAAATCTCCTTAAATTCCTTTACTTTGAAATTTGAACCACTTAAATAGAGGACATGATTAATCAGCTCGATCAGAATGGAAGCTCATGTAGCTCCAGCTGAAACAAACACCAGCGTCGGGCCAGCACACCCAGTTGGAGAGCTCAAGGAATTTCTCCACATACCTCTCTAATGTCTGAACACTCTGTCACAGACACCAAAGCCTGTCTTCAGCCATAGTCTTATGTCTTGGTCCAGTATTCTGTCACGATTCAGGAGACGGGGAAAGATGAGTCGAAGGAGAAATTGCATAAACAGTCTATATTATTAAATGCCAAGAACACATACGTAGTGGGAGGTAATACAAACAATACCAGACACTGCAGACAAGCAAACACAGGGCTAAAATACTGGCCTTAAACAGGATTATTAACCAAACACAGCTGGGGACTATTAAACTAACAGAAACACAAGACTTACAATGTCACTTCACTTTCACAGCATCATCCTTTGGAAGTGAATATGATCATGCAGAGCACAACATCTTCTTGTCTAGCTTTGTCTAAAAGAATCCTGAATTCTGATTGAATAATGCCATTGCAATTGCATTGTAATATAGGCAACACTCTTTCTTCCATACTTCCATAATCGTATCGCTGCAGTTAGAAGTCCCAGCTCCTATAGAAACAGTCAGCATTCTCAGACATGTGGTTAAAGGGTTAGATCACCCAAAAAGGAAAAATAGTCTGTGTTTTAATCACTCTCAAAGCATCCTAGGTGTATTTGACTTTCTTCTTTCAGATGAATGCAACTGGAGTTATATTAAAAATTGTCCTGGCCCCTCCAAGCCTTACAATTAGGATGTTTTTGGACTGTTTTATTCACTTATCTGAGGTATAAATTGGTCCACAATATACTGTTAAGTAGGTACATACACCTCACTCTCTGCCTTTCTTTGCAGATTTGAGCTGGGTACTGGTCTCTACATAGGCTGGGCTGGTGCAGCGCTGTGTATTCTGGGTGGTGCGTTCCAGTGCAGTGCCTGTCAAAGAGTCTCTAAAGCAAAAGATAAAGGGTAAACCCCCTCATTTCATATCTTTTACAATGTGTGCAGCTGTTTATTGTTGTAATCATGCTGTCTTTGTCTTTTGAACTTTTGATAATGTTCTTTTTCCATGTATTATATCTTAACAGGGCATACTACCCAGGTGGTAAGCCACAGACAATCTATACCGCAGCTCCATCTAACGCAGAGACTTCAAAAGCTTACGTTTGAGACCGGGGTCACCCGTATAAAGAAGGCTGAACTGTTGTTACGTTGATGTTTGTTTTACTACATGATGTTTTCTCTACTTTTTTAGTACTAGATTGTGTTCATGATGAAAAATTACTTAAATGATCATGAATGCTGTACTTCTGGAATAAAATACGTTGTCTGATTCAGTTTATGTAATTATTTTGCCATGGTGGTTGTGAATGTGTTTAGACATTTGTTTTTATGTATAGGGGAGAGTGTGGCGAGCTTTTTAGAGCAGAGAATAATTCTCACAATTGGTTTGTTAATAAAATTTACATGTTCTAACCTAGTACAGTGTACATTTTTTTGGACACTGGCTTGCTTAGTTAGGGGCACTTAATTTCTAGTGATTATCGTTGTTTTGAATCTCATCATTATACATTACCATCACTCTATATTTGATAATGTTCAGTGCTACAATCTGTGTTGTTAAAAGCGCTATATAAATAAAAGTGATTGACTGATTGATTGAAGTAATTCATCCCACACTATCAACAGGTGTGCCTTGCATTTTGTTTGGGCACCACAATGTGTCACTGTGTCATCAAAGCATACCCCTCAACTAATCTGGTTCGATTGCTATTCCTGCGGTAAAACACACACTCTTCATTACACTACGGACAAAGAAAAGGATAAATAAAGAAATTAATGTATAAAGAAATAAATAAGTAAATAAATACATAAAAAGTAGTAACAAATAAATAAAAGAAAGAAAAATAAATGTGAAAAATAATATGTTTAAAAAAATTATAATTATTTATTTTTGCTTTTCTACTTTTCTTTGTAAATTTTGGACTCAAAATTAATTAAATTAACATTCAAATGATTTTCAGCAGTCCAACAAAGAGAGAAAAAAAGACAACTTTTTCTAATATTCTTAAATTGAATGAATTTTCAAGGGTGAAAATTTTAGTTGAGATGGACCATAGGGAACACTAACTGTATATTTAGAGATCTAGCTAGCACTTATTAGTTCAGGTGTAGCCTAGATTATATTAGGGCTTACAGGGAATTTCCATTTAGGTCAACTGGATGTTGTTCGAGCAAGATGAGCCTTGACCTCTGTTTATTGTGATAGGTAAGTGTACAGAAACCATAACATGAGCATACCAAAGCTACTATAGGGAAGTAGTGTTGGTTACCTATAGTAGTGGTCATGACCTCTGACTAGAGATAATGTTGCTTTACTTAAATGTATACAGATCTAAGAATAAGATCTAAGAATAAAAAGTGTACTTAAGGAGTGAGCAAGCATAGGAGCAACCGTCCAAACTATTACTCAATGTGACTGTAAGATAACATAATATAAAAAAATTAATAGAATAATCAGATGTACTTATCTATATATGAAGAGTTTGGTTCCAAAATGCTATAAATCCATTTTGCGATGAGTCTATTTTCTGTTTCAAACTGAAGCATATCTTTAAATTATAATAGCCTAACATTTAAAATTAAAATCCAGATTTTATTTATTATTTTTTTTAATGCATTACAGCTATTTTATTTTATGAATTCAACAGGTCATCTTGTTAATGTTTTAAATTAATTACAAAAATAAAATAAAATTCCATCATGAACAAAATGAACAACATCACATTAGACCTTCCTTTCGTTTTCATATTGCGTTTTGAGCAAATGTAAAAATGGACTTTTCAGTAGCGACAATTCAGATTTTGGCAGAAACATATGTAACTATCGCATTTTGGAACCAATTCTTTCAGCATTTTAGACAGTATCACAACGCAGCGCATACGCATGCTTTAACATATCTGACGTAATCAGCCTTGTTTACATCTGAGGGAAAGCATGCGTATGAAACTCTTGTATAAAATCATACGCATGGGTCTGGGATGATTTCAGTTGTAATGACGTAATTTTCATCTTGAAACTAACTCTTTAGCATTATCATATCCATCCTATCATATCTTCTGAGAGTTGTTACATGCTATGATGCTAGTTGTAGGTCATGAACCTTTCTAGAGTGACACCTGTCTAAAGTGCTGACTCCTTCACCTAACAGTGATAAGCAGATCCGTGCCATTGACATCCCCTTGAATTCTGATTGGTCAAATGTCACAAATGTTATGTTAGGAATCACACTTTTTGATTGGCTTAAAATGTTATAGTGCTTAAACACGATTGACCCAAATGTCATATTACTTTTGATGTGATTGGCTGTGCAGTTTCGACAAAGCTCGGCTGTAAGGTTGTGGATTTCAATCTTCAATCTTCAAATGTACTATGCTCTCTTCAACACCAAGGCTGAGGTGAGATCCTTGAGCAAGGCACCGAACCCACAACTGCTTCCCAGGCGCTGAAGCAAAAAATGGCTGCCCCCTGCTGTGTGTGTGTGTGTGTTCATACTCACTGCTGTATGTTTGCACTTGGATGAGTGAAATGCAGAGCAAAAATTCTGAGTATGGGACACCATATTGACCACACGTCACATTTCCTTTTCTTTTCTCTCTTCAGCTGTCCTTTGTTGTTGTTTTAAGGCGGGGGGGAGGGGGGGGGCATGTAGCCTAAAACAATCAAATATTACATATCCTGTGGCAATATTAATAAATAAATAAATGATAACTTAAAATGGAAGTAAAAATTACATCTTTTTAAATCGTCTAATATTCAGATCTAAATTAGCATGAGAAATATTAAATATTAAAGGAAATTAGTTTATATGTGCATACTCAGATTGTTTGCTTTGGTCTGCACTTGGCTTCATGAGCGTACGTGCACAATGACTATGGCTGGAAATAATCCCGAATGAGATAACAATTACTTCATGTCTTTCATGGCGATAATCTCTCCTCAGCTTCCACTGAGGGGGTCTTACACTGCTGACACTGACAGTCTGGGATTATAACTGAAGCACTATCAATGATTAATACGCCTGAGATTCTTCTCCTTTAATTAAGGTTGCATTTATTCATGCTATTCATGCTAACATGAGTTTTTGTTTTTATCGTAAACGTTCCTGCCCAATTGTATGTAGGAATATTACCGTTACTAAGCCGTTTCAGTTTGTTTTTTATTTGATTGATTACGCTGATTATTTATTACTACTCTAGTTATAATGTGAAATGCAATAGTTTTATCAACTCAATTCTAATTCTATTTTTGACATGTTTCTATATGCAGAAATTTCTCACCATGTAAATTTCAACTATTATTTCAATTTATCTGGGTTCTTTAATAAACATGACTTGTTTATTCACAGACCTCCGTTTTCGGCATGTGACTTGATCCTGACAAAAGTGCTGCTCCTCGTGTCCAAAGTGTCTGTGCCTAGTAATCTCCACCAGTGCTGACCAAGGGAACTGACCCAATCCGCTCAGACAGGTATAGCACCTGCATTAGGCATGGCTAGGTATCTGTTTGCATCCATCTGTCTATGTGGGATAACTGGAGAATGGGTGAAGGGGATTTTAGCTATAACCCTGGCTAACCTGATTAGTTGGGCAATACACATCCTGGGTACAAATACCAGCTCCTCCCCACTGCTTTTTCTATCCTCAAGCTTCAGACCTCACAAATTATACGAAGGCATCACTGCCAGGTATGAAATTTATAATCAGTGTTAAATTTAAAGGACACACTGGTATGGGTTTTATTTGGGACATAGGGCATAACAATGAGTGATTTCGATTTTATGTCACTGCTGTGTATATTTGAAAGTCTTGATTAAGACTTACTAGATTATATATAAAACCTTATTATGAAGTATACTTTGAAGTACGTTTTATGTAATAAAAGTCAATGACTAACATGCAATGATTTTTTTTTTGTATTAATCTTTTCTTTTTATTATTGTGTTCAAGTTTCTAAACAACCATGAGCCCAAAAAGTATTGTCTTCAAGAAAATATCCAAGGACAAGTCGGTAAGTTTACATAACTACACCAGTAGAGATATATAGCACATTAATATAGTAATTAAAAAAATAAAATATCTGTCTTTTCTTTTTTATTCTTCAAAATAATGGTCATTGAAACAAGCTCCTTAAACATTCATAGTCAACATCAGGAAGACTAACTAATTACTAGCTATTTTAGTTTGAAAATGAAAATAATTTACTCAGATTCAGATTTTTATATGTAATATGTTACCAACACAGCTATAAATGCCTTGTTTTTGATAAACAGACACACCACAGAGGGATACTCAGAAATATTTATTTCGAGATGATAAATAAATAAAACTTTAATTTTCATTTTATTTTTCTAAAATAGAAATAATACAGTTTATTTTCAATTTGATTCTTTTGTCATGTTTATCAAGTGTACAGTTGTACAGGTTTTTGTTTGTTTGTTTTGCTACTTAGCAACTATCATGTGTCTAAATTAGTATGCTAATCATTTACTTACACTTCCTAAATGATCGTATGAAAATACAATTATTAAACCTAAATATGCTCAAGAACAAAACATTAATAGCTAGCTGTATTTATAAACTGCTTACTAAGGCCTGTTAATGTTGGAACAACGCTTTATAAAGGACAAGCTGACTATTTATTCATGTTTGAAGTTTTTTAAGAATGGTTAGCTTATAATAATTTGTTAATTACAAAACATTAGATTCATCCACTGATCATCCGCTGTTGACAGCTTTTACTGGTAAGCTATGAGTCACATTACTAATGGTACTGCACAGTTTTCAGCTGTCCAAGGTGAAGGATTGGCATTGTGAAACAATCACACCAAATGTGATCGTGGCTCCTAGTTGAGCTGTGTCATACAGTGAGAAAGGTTCAAAGACAGTATTTGTTGCTACAATCCATATTTACTTACCAATCAATAGAAATGTGACATGAATGCAACATAAACATTAAACTGCTTACCTCAAGCTGTTATGCCCTTTAGCTGCTTCCACTTACAGCATTAACTTAATCTAAAACAACTGCTTAAGTGTGATTTATCATGCTCTTTTTGTTTAACGCTAGCCCGTGCTGATGATAATGTGCACTGTAGCTTACGAGTCATTAAGTGTCAACATTGTGCAGTCTACACTACTCTTTTAGGCTCATCAATTATACTGTATGTTGTGTTTTCAACCCAGGTGGGTGTGTATATGGGGAAGAGAGACTTTGTTGACCATGTTGACTCTGTGGATCCAGTGGGTATGTGAGAAAACAGGCATAATTCTATTATATTTTATTTTTAACCTGCCTGTGATTTTAAGCACTTACTGTATCAAGTTTTCCTTTTACTTACTTTTTAAATATTATTGTATTTTCCTTTTTCCATCAGACGGTGTCATTCTCGTTGACCCTGAACAGCTTAAGGGGAAAAAAGGTCAATAAATGAATTTAAAGTTTACACACTGAACAGGCAATAAATCAGATACATGTGAATACATGTATAACAGTGAGATTTGCTTTGTGTTTCTCTGTCCCTCTAGCATTTGTCACTTTATCCTGTGCGTTCAGATATGGAGGTGATGACACGGATGTTCTGGGCATCGCATTCAAACGAGAGATCTACGTATCCACCCGACAGATCTACCCTGAACTGCAGGACAAAGAGCAGCGTATTCTCACCAAGGTGCAGGAAAAACTACTGCGCAAACTCGGTGTCAATGCCTACCCATTTTTCTTTGAGGTAAGTATCTTCAAGTGGTTTAATTCCTATTTTCATTGCAAAGAAAATATTGCCTTAGTCATGTGATAACCGCAGCACAGAGGGAGAGATCGCAGATGCTGTTCTTCTTTATTACTATTTATACACTGTAAAAAAAAAACGAATAATTATATTTACAGTAAAAAATTTGACCGTAAAAAATATGGTAGCTTTATTTTAGGTTTTTATGATTTAAGGTTAAATTTACAGTTAAATACTGTAATTTCATTAAATTATATAATGGTAATGTACCAACCTATTAAAGTATTCATTCACACACTAAGCACCATCATGGTGAGGCGCATTAAACTGAAATACGCAATAAACATTCATTTAACAGCATTACATGAAACATACAACCCTAATAAACATAACTGATAAGATAAAACTAAGAAGAAACATAGTTATTTCAAAGAAAAAACATCAAATTTAAACTAAATTTGAAATATGTTGGGAATGTCAGTTTACAGTTTTTTCCGTGTAAATTTGAAATTTACCATTAACCATTCAACAGGTTTTTTCCGTTGCATTTTCACAGAACTGTTTGTAAATGACGCATAATGATACGTTTACCTCAGGTATAGCTTCAAAAGTCTTCATTTTGCTCAGTTTACACTGAAACACAACACTGGAGTTAAAAATAAAATGGGGTCCGCAGCACTGTCAAAAGTCTCGAAGGTCTTGAAAACACTGGAGTTGTATAAACATTATAACCATTTTAAAGCGAAAACACACTAGTGTAAACTTGGCCTGAGGGTGCTTTCACACATAGTTCACTTGCTTGTTCCTGGCAAAAGACTGAGCAAAACATGCTCTGTTCTGCCTTTAGGCTGCACTGAAGAGCACAGAGAGCGCTATCTGAGCAGCCTCAGAAGAGACGAGAGTCCCTCCGAGCCATTTTTGCAGGCATTAAACTGTCATAATTTTAAACAAGTATAACAGCGTTACCTCGGTTTGCAATGAGCGTCATAACTTTGCAGATATTGTTTATGCTCAAACAACAAAATTACACACTAAATAACTTTAATAAAGTGAAATCACAATCAACCAATAGCAGTATTTTCAGCTTTTTCTACTACTTACTGTAAAAAGTGGCAAATATCTACACCTCAATATAGTATTCCCCAATCTGATATTGTTCAGTGCTTTGACACAATCTGTATTGTTAAAAGAGTTATATAAATAAAGGTGATAGATTGATTGCTCTGCGTCCCATGTCTCTTGACCTGAGCAAACTGTGTGTCTGTGGTGTGTTGGTTAAATGACCCAAATATAAAGCATATTTACACTGAATCGTTCCCTATCCACTATAAATTGTATTAAGTGCCATTCACCAAGTGATTGATCTCAGCATTTATATTGTAGGAACTGATTGGACCTGATAATAACAGAACATTTCTCAATTCTGTTTCTTTAGTTACCTGACAACTTACCCTGTTCAGTAGGACTACAGCCAGGCCCAAAAGATGTTGGAAAGGTATCTATTAACATCTAACAAAACCAATGTGGACCAATTTTGACATTGTTTCTTATATATACTTTCAGTATAGTATCTACGTTTCACAGAACTTTCTCATGTTTTTCACAGCACTGTGCCGTTGAGTTTGAGGTCAAAGCTTTCTGTGCTGAAAGCCAAGATGCCAAAGTTCGCAAACGGTTAGTTTATAGTGGGAAACTTGCCTGATGCCTATTATCAAAATTCCTATAGACCATTTTGGGGTGTCTCATCAATGACATATGTCTTGTTCTCTTCTTCCACAACAAGGAGCTCAGTAGGTTTGATGATCCGCAAGGTCCAGTACGCTCCAGATAATCTAGGACCAGCTCCCTGTGTGGAGACCACTCGTGACTTTCTCATGTCTGATAAACCGCTACACATGGAGGCAAGCTTAGAGAAGGAGGTGGGTTTTAAACAGACCACTAGTTGAGCATGGATGTGTCATAATGTGTGTCTTTCTTTGGTGTTATTAGCAATGTTTCATGTAGTTATTGGGGTTTTTTATGTAAAATGTTTGTTGAAATATAATAAATCAATGTGGAATATTGCATGCACAATAGTTTTTAGTGAATTAAATCATTTAAATTTTCTCTTGCAGACTTACTATCATGGGGAAACCATCAATGTACGGGTCAAAATTAGTAATGACTCCAACAAAAATATAAGGAACATCATAATTTCTGGTAAGATCAGGTTTGAAAGCAAAAAAAAGCCATAAAAAGGTTTTCTTTCAATAATTTTGTTATTGTAATGATATCAGCATGGTTGTTCTACCCTAATATTTTTTATTCAAACATGTCATTAGAGTTGCATATGTGAGTGTACCTGTATGAATTAATATTAGATGATCTGCATTATCTGATTGAATCTTATTGAAAAATAAATTTTGTGTATACACTATACATACTTTTGAGCAAATTGCTTTAAATATAAAACAACACACTTGTGGATGTCTGTCTTTCAGTGGAGCAAATTGCCAATGTAGTGCTGTACTGCAATGACAGTTATATGAAGGTAGTTGCCACAGAGGATTCTGGGTAATAGTTTTATTCAAAAATTTTGATGTGATTTTTAAAATGTGTGTGGGGGGGAATGTAAATTTGATTAATGGTTGCTATTTGGTGCAGGGACTCTGTTAATTCTGGTGCCAAACTGGATAAAGTCTACACTGTGCTCCCTCTACTGGCCAATAATAGAGCAAAGCAAGCCATTGCACTGGATGGAAAACTGAAGCACGAAGACACCAATTTAGCCTCTTCAAGCATGTGAGTCCCCATGAAAAACACTGGCATGTAGCCTATATAATGAGAGCTGTTTTATTAAAGATTGTTTATATAGGCCTGCTTAAACAATCTTTACAATGATCAAATTCCATTTGCTTTATTGCAGCATCAAAGAAGGTGTTCTGAAGGAAGTTCTGGGAATCATGGTATCTTACAGAGTTGTTGTGAAGCTTATTGTTGGAGGGTTAGCATCCCATGACACAATATACTACTACAGTATATAGCATAAAACCATGCATGCCTAATATTTACATCCTAATATTTTTTTCTTTTCTTTTTTTCATAGAATTATGGGATCCAGGTAAATACTATTTCTTTAATCTTGGAATCAGAAGGGCCTGTGGTTGAAATCGACACCACCTTTCTCCCTGTTACCGAAGGCCCTGCATATCAGTGAAGCTTTTTATGTCTTATGTTTTAAAGGCTGACAATTAATTAATTAATAATAATAAAAATCTAATTAATTGCATAATGTGCAATAATATATAATAATATATATTTCTAATATAATATAATTTAATATGTTTTTATGCTAGTAGCCTCAGACATTTGGACTCAACTATAATATATAATCTCTTTATATGCTGTGTGTTTTTACATATCAGTGAAGTTGGGGTGGAGCTCCCTTTCCGGCTTATGCACCCAAAACCTGACACAGGTATTACATACGTTTTACTTATTATATAGGCTACCTATTAAATATTATCTGTCTATTAAATATTTTCTGATTCACATGCAATTTTGTATAAACTTTTTTGAAATGTTTCCTCTTTAATGCCTCTTGAAGAGAAAGAAAGGTCAGTCAGCATTTAAAAAATAAATACTAATGTCTTTTTCCATCATGCCTTGCTTCTCTTTGCTTAAATGAACAGCTTACAGCTGCATAATATATAAAAAAAAAATATATATATATTTTCCTAAACTAAAGCTACACATCTATGCTGTGCTCCAAATTTGAGGTTAATACTTATTTGTCAAACATGTTGTATGTCAAAAAAATGTATAGAATTTTAGTTTCAATATGTTACATCTTTTTTATTTTAGAATTTTATATCTTACTCTTGTAGCCTTATGAATATGTGTAATGTATCTGCTTCTTGACTTTTTGTGAATGTGTGTCTGTGTGTAGTGAACTGGAGGAAGAAGTGGTTTTCGAGGAGTTTAAGCGCACCAACTTGAAGGGCATGGCCGAGGATGAGGATGAGGGGAACATATCAACTGGTGAACACTGAAGAATGCATGTAGAATTTGGCCAGTTCTTAAAACACCCCTCTTTACAGTAGGACTTATACGGATGCCCAAAACAGACAATTATTTATAGAGCATTATCGCAATAGTGCACTGCTTTGAACAGTTATTAGCAGATAAAGTTACGAATTGGATTGAATTCCATATTTCTCTGCTGAGCGGTCAGACAATGCTGTGACCATTCATGAGTTTTTCTGGAGTTGGAATTTAAATTAATAGAGAGCTTTGTTTTGGGGGGGGTTGTAGTTGAAGTGCTGCTGTATCATTTTGGTGTATATCTTTAGACATTTGGAAGAAACTGCTGTGCTGGAGTTTGGTGATTATACACAAGAATAGTCCATAAAAAGTAAAAGTATAGAAAATCCCAACTCTGTTTTTAGTTGTAACAGTTTATTTAGTTATAACGCAACATTCTTTGTTATATAAAAAAATGTATTATTACAAAATAGTGTATTATAATAAAAAACTGTAGTACTGTCACAGTATGTTCAGTTTATAAACACATGATAAAGAAGGTTAAATACTGTTTTACAAGTAGTACAAAGGTTTGGACATAAGTTTGTAATCTTTTGTTAACTGAAAAAAAGTAGTAGGCTATTGATACAGATTCTGTTTCAGGGAGTGGAAGTTTTCCAAGTGCGTCCAGAGAAATGTTTTTACATTACAGACTCAGCATGGTGTATTTTCAATCATATTTTTCATATACAAAATTTTGTATTGTCCCAAAGTAATTAAATAGATCATTTTATATAAATCTCAATAATGATATATCACAATTTCTCAAGTGATATTGATTGTCAACTGATTGTTCTTAAAGTTAGGAGAATTGGAAAAAAGTTAACGCTTATTTACTTTTAACTACAACTTTTCCCTTCAACAAATTCCTAATTTGCTGTTTATTAATTCTTTCAGGACAACTATCGTCAATATAACTTATGATTAGCCTACATTTTAAGTTGGGGGAATGGTTCTGTTCTGAACCCATCCACACAGCCTGGATAGGAGAAGGGAGAGCAGAATTACAAACAGAACCAACATCAATGATAAATGTACCAGATACTATTAATGTTCTACCTGATTATTTACAACATGATTCAGTAGTCTGTCTCAGTGATATATTCACTGCCAAGTCCTGACTGAAAAAGACGAGGAGCTAGGGGCGGAGGTGGGTGATTCGTTCCTGAGTGAAGTGATAGCTGCTAAATAATGACCGAAAGGACCTTATGAAGGGAGTTATGATTGGTGATCCTATAGATCAGATGGGTGTCAGCTAATGTGAGCTTGACTAACATGACCTGCTAGAACTGTCACAAGCTCCATTAGTTAGTAAGGTAGTTGTGAAGTTTATGTATCGGGTAGGATTAGGGATGTAGAATAAGGTCAAGTACAATAAGGCATTAATATGTATTTAATTAGTACTAATAAATGGCTAATACTTTAGTAAGCCTAATATGCATGCTAATTAGCAACTAGTTAAAAGACTTTAAAATAAAGTGTTACGGGAGAATTATATATAATATCAGAAATATATTTAATATTTTCTCTACTACAATGATTAAAGATAAATCTATAATATGTTATTTATAACAGTACTACACTAGAAATGTGCTAATAGTACTATCTACCTTGCAGATTAATCACATTGAGCATTGGGTTTTAATACTCATACATCACTCATACATTACGTAAACAAAAATGGAACTAACAGTTTAATAAAATTTTAAATATTATCTCAGTTACACGCTTTACCTAAAGTTAATTAAAAGAAGCATCTGCTCATGCATGCTTACAAAACAATTTGCAGTTTTTTTCACAATGTTGTGTTGTTAAAGTGAGGTAGCCAGACAGTCTCCTAATAAAATACACAAATTGTCTTGGATTTTTTTCTTGGAGTATAAAGTTAGCTGATGCTGCATTAATGTACTGTCCATTCTATAGTACAGAACATGTTGTGTGCTTTGTTTTAATATATACAGGAAGGTTAGGCTACATTTTAAAAGATTTATTAAAGGTGCCATAGAACGGAAAACTGAATTGACCTTGGCATGGTTGAATAATAAGAGTTCAGTACATGGACATAACATACTGT
>JAUCMS010000044.1:4236287-4257907 GCA_032357445.1 Enteromius radiatus | reverse complement strand
ACATACCTTCTATGTACATATCAGACAACAATTTAAAATATTCTCTCAATGCATTCTATGGCACCTTTAAAAATGTGACTGCCCTGTTCAAAAAATGGGCTTAAAATGGTTAGCAAAATATTATTAAATCACTTCAAGTAAATTACTCAAATAAAATTAACTGTGTGATAATGTATGAACCTAATCATGAGGCACCTTTTTATTGAATTGACAAAGAGTAGTAGGACCATCAACAAGGAGGTGTCTTACCCTATGCTCATAAAAATAACAGCTTATTTCTCTTAATATATTCAGTTTACTTTGATGACTCCTTAATTTGTAATTTTTTTAGTGATAGTAGTTTCTGTGTCCACATATATTACCGAGGTGTTTGGACTTAGGTCAAATCAAGGCTGGACATCTGGGGCAAAAGTGGTAGTAGGTTCTTCTAGTTCACCCCACCTGTATGCTCCACTTATAGGATCTGGAAAATCACGTGACATTGGCATATCACAGCTATCTGGGTACAGCAGGAAGCCAGATAAGGTGCTGCTGCTCTCACTGTTAAAATACATACCATTGGAATCAATATCTCTCACTTGAAGCCAAACTTCATCACCCATGATAAGATGCAGAACAACCTGTTGAGAAGTTGCACCAACAGCTATTGGCCCTGTACTTTTGATGACAGGTATGAAGTTGTGGAAGAGCCCCACTTTGAGCAGTTTGTTAGATACAACTAAGTGGTAGCTGATGGCGTAGGTACCACTGAGCGGAGCCCTGTAGATACCTCTGATAGAATCAAAGTTAAATCCTCTGTTGTTAAAAACATTAGTGAAAGGAACTGGTAAATCTGGTTGTGGGTATTTGTTGCTAAGTGCAGCTAAAAAACCAGATTGGATTGCTGAAGAGCAAGAACCACGAGCTCCCATTACCCCAAGATCCCCTTTTTGCCCTTTGTCTCCATTTACCCCTGCTGCACCTTGATGACCCATGTCCCCATTACTACCTTTTAGTCCTGGAATCCCGATTATTCCAATTGCACCATCTTTTCCATCCCTGCAGTGACACTCCCCACCTTCACCATGGTCTCCTTTCTGACCATTTAAACCTGGAGCTCCTTGTGGACCATCATCCCCCAAATCCCCTTTCTGGCCCTTCGATCCATGACTTCCTTTCAACCCTGGAACTCCTCTTTCTCCTGTCATGCCAGGCTGGCCAAGTTCTCCTGGAGGTCCTTGGATCGAGTAACAAATTACTGGACACTCTCCTGACTCACCATGTAAACCCTGCTTTCCTTGATTTCCATCCAAACCATTCTCCCCTTTATCACCTGGGACAGAATGTTTAGTTGGTGATCTCATTTTTTTTTTTTACACTTTTGTTCAAATTACTATAAATGTTAATTAACCTACCTTTGGGGCCTTGCTCTGCTTTGAATCCTTTTAAGCCAAACGCACCCAGATCTCCTTTTTCACCAATATCACCTCTTTGACCTTTTGTCAATAAAAAAACAAAGTATAATTGGCAATGCTTCTCTTAAATGTATGTATTTCAGTTGCGTACAGATCACTCTCAGATACACTCTTAAAAATAAAGGTGCTTCATGATGTAGGTCTTTTTGTCTAATGGTGTAAAGAACCTTTTAAGCACATTTATTTTTAACAGTGTATTAAGTAAACTGTATGAGTAAGAGCTGGTTTAATGGTTTTTTAGAATAAAAGTTATACCCTTTGGTCCCTGCTGACCATTAAACCCTGGGCGACCTTGAAATCCTGGCAATCCTCTTATTCCTGGACTACCTGGAAAACCTATAAAAAGGAAACAAAAGACAATCTACTATGCAATTACTGCTGTGTTTATACATACAACTGCTGTATTTATGTATATAATTGGTTGAAATTAATAACCTGGCAATCCCCAATCACCATTTGAACCACTGGGACCCCCTTTACAGCGTGAGCAGACACAGAACCAGGGCATTTGATCCACGGGTGGAGGCACTGGTGCCTCAAGGAGCACATTACAGTACGAAAGGTCTGGTTGATGTACAGTAGGCACCGTGCGAGATCCTTGAGTCCCGTTCCCAGGTGAAGGTTCCAGTAGAATGGGATATCTGTCAGGCGGGATTAGAAACATGGGTAAAGGGTGTCCTTTTAATGCACCATCATATGACATCAGTGGATCTCCTCTGGCCATAGGACTGGCTATGTTTCCTATGAAATAATTATCATAGTCATATATAGTAGGTATGTAGTCATTATGTACAGCAGAACCATCAAAGTAGTCATCAGGAGGAATGGGACTATCAGGAGAGCCAGGGGGTGGAGGTACTAGGAACTCCTTTTCAAGGAGGATCATCCCAGATGAGAGGGCTGATGAAACCAGTACTTCTGCAATTATTCTAATCATCTGAGAGGAAATAAAAAAGTATTGCTGTTGAGCACCTCTGGAAAATGAGTAAGCAATATGAAAAACATTGTTTTAAAATAATAACAATAAGCACTTCTATTCACAACAAGCACTAATTTCTGGCGACTATTAAATATACTTACAATTTGGAAGATGTCTTGTCTCATCATCTGGGTTAAAAACGTATGCACTGAAAAGCACAACTAAAGCCCTGATCAATTTATAAGTGAGGCTAAACAAAACGTCTTTGAGAGCATGATCCTCTCCCCATAGGCCTCCTAACAAAGCAGAGAGGCTGGTTATGATATCACATTTTATAGGGATTCTTCATGCAAAAAGACCTCATTAGAGATTGAAAGCATGGTCTGGAAGGGGATAAACAAAATAATAGTGAGTTAACAAAAGTGCTCCACATTGTTTTCATCTCTTTTTTGTCCCTAAAGGGAACTGGCAGATATTCAGATAAGATGCTCCAGAATGAAAATGAACCCTCTGAGAAAAGTTGTGTCGCAAAACTATATTTTTTGTCCCCGTTCAGTCAGGATTTTAAGATTGGTGAGTGAAAGTGCTCCAAATTTGCCTTACCAGTCTGATGATCATTTTTCAAAATATTGAACTACATTTTTTAAGCTATTGCAAGGTCACAATGATGCATATGTGGTAACTGAATAAGCTGAAATCCCATTCCTCATTGGATTCAAGAGCTTTTTGAAAGTTGGTGATTGAAAGTAGGGTTTCGTTTATTTCTTTTTTGACTGATTTTAAATAAAATTTTCAATGCAGCCCCAAACAGTACATTTAAAAAAAATCTTGACACTTAAGAAAACGAAAAATGATTCAATTTGTAGTCATTTAATATTTGAGTGAAAGACTATTGCAAAACTTGTGCAAACTCACGTGTTCAGGCAAAGAAAACACCAAAGAGTTGTTCCCCATCACAGACAAATCCGGCCAGTTTTCTCTTTTAGCATAATACAGAAAAGATTGTAAGCTCATTTTTGCAACCTGAGTCTGCTTTATTTATACAACTCATTATGAATCCAACAATACATTGGAAACTGAACCACTGGTACAATGTCTTAACAATAAGAAACACAACACAAGATGAATGACAAACCCTTATATGTGTCCTAATTTCCACACTCTTAGACAAAAACTCTTTATGTCTCCATGTGCCATGTTTCATAGGTGAAAGTGTTATGTACTCATTTGCTTATCTCACAGAAACTTTGCTCAGTCATGTTTGTTTCTACTCAGGTTTCTACTTTTCTGAACAAAACTATTTTGCTTGCTGGTGGTCCTTTTGGACATACAACCACCAAATCTTTAAAAATAAAAAGTAGTTATTGGTTAATGAGTGAATGGGAACAGATATCACAGATTATTTTTGCACTGTAAAATTAGTAAAGCTTCTTACAGTGTGTACATTGCATGCATGTGTGTTAAGCATTTGTTTATGTCTCCAATTGATGTGCTGACAGCTTTTATTTCACTATCAATATCATATAGCTGTCGTATGCAGATTATAGCAAGTATTCCTATATAAGCAAAATAGAATGCATTAAAGTTTCGCCACGATCGGTTTTAAAAATCCTATGCAATGTCTTTTTCCGAAGTGGCACAACAAGTGTCTATGAGGACATTTGTGTATCTCAAAAAACACAGCAGTTGTAATTTAAGCACCGACTTGATAAGGTTAACGAAGGTTTATCAGAACAGCATGTTTGTGAATTTTTTAAGAAATCGGCCACTAGTTGGCGCTAACAGGTTTAATGCCTCAGTAAATCACGAGTGTTTCACACATTCACACAATATGCATATCATTTGATAGATCTCCCCATAATTCCTGTCAACCAAATCGTTCATTAAACATTCAAAAATATAGTTATATTATACTATATAGTTATAGTTTTACTAACTAGTTTTTTCGTTCAGTTTCAATCAAACCACCGCAGTAACATAGACTCTCTATATTAATAATTATCAGAAAATATATATATATATATTTTTTTTTGTTCTTTGGTTAGCTTTAATGGGGTCCTTTGGAAAAGGGGCATGCATGGCTAAATATACACCCATAAGCCTATAAAAACCTGAACAAAAACTCAAAGTTTATGAAACATGATGAAAACAGATGATTCTTAGCAAAGTTTAACAGAGATCAGATCATAGGTGGTTCTATAACTGCCATAACATCATATTGGTGTGGTAAATTACCTGGAACTGCCAAAAATGCTGTTTTTACTCACTGATAATTTATAGGCTGGCTAAATATTATGTCATGTCTCTTTACTCATGTCCTTAAATGCCTTAATGTGCTTGAACCCCGGTATGTTTTTACATGCGTTTGCTAACAAAAATGAAGGGGGTGGGGGATGAATTTACTAATACCTATCAACATTTACTGTATAATAGTTTAAATAGAATATAATATAACTATAATAAATATAATAATAAAAATAAATATAATTTAATTAAACCACAAATGTAGTTGTCTGGTCATTAAACAAGCTGTACAGTTCGGCACAAGTAGTTGTAGGTAACAGACAGCAGATGAGAATGCAAGAGTATTCAGACTGTGGACTCTTAGTAAACAGAGTTAGTTAGTCATTAACACACTCTAAACACCACATTCTCCATTCCTGTTCCTTACTTATTTTTTCTAAATGTAAGTAAACCTTTTTTTAATAATTATTGAGGTTTAGTTAAGTACTGCAACTTAAGGACTGATTGTCTCCCTGTGTTAACTAGTGGATAATATTAATGTACTCGCAAAATTCTTGGTATGATTGATCTCAGCAAGTATTATTTGCTCAGTGAAAGGTTTGTTGGAGTTCAGTTAACTTACTAAAGGCTGTTTATGCTGTGCTGTTGTGACGAAGCAGAGACCAATTGATTTTAGGACATATTAATCTTTTTGATTCATGTGTCTTCCAATGTAGTTCTTTCTGAGGACAAATCCGGCTTTTAACTACACTGTTGAAATTTTGGAATACGGTAAAAATGATTTTTGTGCCTTTTATACAGAGCACTTCTGTGCTTTGAAAGTAATCATCCATGTATTACTGATGACTGTCTTGCTGTCTTTACAGGATCTGTTGCCATAATGAGGAGTCTCTTCTTCTGTATCTCAGTTCTGGTTGTATTTTGGTCTGATAAGGCTCTCTGCAAGTCTGGTATGAGGTCAATAGGCCTGTAAAATTTAGTAAAAAAGTAAAAAGCAAAATGTATGTATTATACTTATATTATAGATTCTGATTATTTATACCACATTAGAACATGTAGCTAATTTAGAATATACTTATTATAGATTGTGTCTTATTAAATCAGTGCAATATGTGTGTCACCATAAAATTAACTTTTTATTGATTGATTGATATTTGGCAGCATCAGATTATCAAATAATGATAAACAACAGAAGCTGCCAAAATTATGCTGGTGTCTCAAAAACAACAGCAGAAACATCAAAGACACAATTTATTATTAATTAATTATCCCTTTAGTTTTTGTAGTACGCAGGTAGCAATTTGGAATTCTGTGTGCATTTTTCTGTCTTATCAACCCCATGTCTGTTTTGGTCAGCATTTTCTAGCAGCCCAAAAGCACACATGCTCCTGCGTTCAAGAAGAGCCAACACTTTAATGGAGGAATTAAAGCCTGCATCATTGGAGCGGGAGTGTAGGGAGGAACTGTGTGATTTTGAAGAAGCAAGGGAAATCTTTCATACACGGGAAGCCACGGTTGGTCATGTCAGCTTTTTACTGTATTAACATTTTTCCCCCCAAATGATGATCCACTGATGTTTTTGTCTTGCAGTTGGAGTTCTGGACGGCATATAAAGGTCAGTTATGTCTGTCTTTAAAGCCTGAGATACACACAGTTTTTGGATGTCCCACTAGTGCATTCTGGTCATGTTTTATTCTTCTATACTAACTTCATAGAGTCAGGTGTCATACAGTCTGCATACACGTTATACCCAAGTTGATCAGTGTTATTTGTAATGATCTTATAGGATTGCTGAAATCATGCAGTGTGTAAAGAAGGCTTATAAGAATCATAAGTACTCATTTTTGCACCCTTAGATGGAAACCAGTGCATCTCGAATCCATGTGTTTATGGAAAGTGTGTGGACCTGTTACAAGATTACTCCTGCACCTGCAACGCAGGATTTGAAGGGAAACGCTGTGACCTGCGTGAGCCTCTTGTTTTTGTTTTTTTTTTTTATCAAATTTAAATGTTCAAAATAAGTAGCTATGTGTCCCCTTGTTAACAACATGCTATTTATTTTTACATAATTTGGTCAGTAAAACAATATATATATATATATATATATATAACAGAAATACTCCATATACATATGAAGAATAAGTCATTCTGAGTAAACATGCTTAGTTACATAAACTGTCAGACATTTCAGCTGACAGATAAAGATTGTAATACAAATGTTGTCCACTAGATTGAGGATCTATTAAATATCAATTTATTATTGTATTAATATTAATATAATATAATAATAATATTATTATATTGTATTAATTTTTAAAATATATTTGTCAGGTTTTCAAACACAATTAAATATGTTGCTGTCCATTGAAAATTAAGAGACCATTTTAAATGTCTGTTTTAGGAGATTTTGTCAATTATTTCTATAAAGACACCCTACAATGTTTCTGTGGTAGCTAGCAGCTAGACTGTAACCATATAATTAATTCATAAGGACAGCACAATCTCATATAACCTCGAGCCAGCCCAAAAACACCTACAGCCCAACATTTTTTATTTATTTACTTTTTGATAATATGTTGTCTTTTTCTATAACATGTTGAAAGTTGTGCTATTGGGTGGAAAGGAATAAATAATATCAAATGTAATACCATTGATTAACCACTGTAGGGCTGTACAGCCCTATTTACCAAAATTTTGTGGAATTTATGTTGTTGTTTTTTTAAGAAAGTTGTGTTTCCAGACAATCATATGCATGTATAGATGTTGCATTTGGATCATTGGATAGCTTGTTTAAATTGAAATCTAAAACTTTCTGCTGATGTTTTCTGAAATGTTTAAAAATGCAATTATCAAATATCTGAACATTAGTTAAAGCTAAGAAAACTTTTTGTTTAAATATTAAAAGTAAGAGGTTTTCACAACTGGGATTTTGGATATGTCCTGTCATCATAAATCCATTAATTGTTTTTAGGAATAAAATGTAATATAAATCAGATTAAGATTCATCTTAAAAATTAAGATTTACAGCAATACAACTGGAAAGGTGTATTTAAGTGTGATTTCTGGCTAGATATATAGATTGACTTGACTGACTTACGAGTTATATTATGATATTATGAGTTATACTGTATTTAAACACAAATGACTGTTGTTAATGAATCCCTTTGCCCTTCATGCATCTTGTCTGCTTGGTCAGTGTTTTTAGATATGCTGTGTCACAGCTGATTTGGAGCATTTAATATTGTTGAGCTACAGATTTAGTTACAGAGCAGTGGTAAGTTGAGGTCATGCTGATTAACGTCCTGACAGCAGTTCTTTGGTTTTGTCCTCAGCCAGGACAGCCACTAACTGCTCTGTGAACAATGGGGACTGTGATCATGAATGTCATGAGAGTGAAGATGGTCTTCTTCGCACATGCAGTTGTATTAAGGGATACCAACTACAAGACAACTTTAGAAAATGTATTGCCAAAAGTAAGTTACCTCAACAAAATGCAAATATAAACAATATAGTTTGTGCTTATTATACACTGATGACAAAAATTATGCTTAGACATTTGCATGTGTATTCAAGAGTGTACATTTGCATTGTGGACATTTATAATACTGTCTTTGTGCAATTAAAACCTATATGAAATATTAAAATTATCTTCAAATAATTTCTAGCGTTTGATAGATAAATATGTGTGATCTATGTGCATTTACAGATGAGGCTTCATGTGGCCAGATTCGGATCCTAAAGTCATCTTATAAGAAGCCTGTAATGTGTGTAGGTTTACAGCCATGGGTAGCAGGAGGTACAGTTGGCAAAAAAGGGGAAAGTCCCTGGCAGGTATTTTTTAGGAATAAAATGTCATATTTAACAAGCTAACCCTGACAATTATCATATGTTATACCAAATATTCAGCTAAATCATTTTGTGTATTCTGTAGGCTCTTATACTCAATCATTTGGGCAGGTTTCATTGTGGTGGAGTTCTGATTGATGAAAACTTGGTTCTCACTGCTGCTCACTGTCTAGAGACAAGCACAAGGTTCAGTGTCAGACTGGGTATGTTTGATAAATATTGAAGTATTCTTTGACAGTGGAAAGCTTTTTTATCCTCCCCTTATATTTGAGTTTTTTTAGAAGGCACATTATGAAACAATTTGCCACTCCAACACATAGCTTATAGAGTGATGTTTACTAAGCTTAGGCCTCATATGACATTCCACAGATTTAGATAAAGTGTTAATTACACTCATGGTGTCCCCTTTGAATCCTAATTGTCTGGCCATCTCTCCAGGTGACTACGACCGATTTAAGATTGAAGGATCTGAGATGACCATTCCTGTAAAACAATATATCGCCCACCCACAATACAACCCTGTCACTGTGGACAATGATATAGCTCTGTTGCGCTTGGCTACACCGGCCAAATTTTCCCAATACATACTCCCAGCATGCCTCCCTAGCAAGAACCTGGCCGAACGAGTGCTGCATCGTAACGGTACTGTCACAGTGGTCACTGGCTGGGGGAAGGACAACGAGACCTCTCATCGCTACAGTTCAACGCTCAACTTCATTGAAATCCCAATTATTGACAACAAAGAGTGTTCCAAGCATATGATGAACAACCTCACTCAGAACATGCTTTGCGGGGGAGTGCTGGGGCAAATCAAAGATGCTTGTGAGGGGGACAGTGGGGGTCCAATGATGACACAGTTTCATGATACATGGTTCCTCATAGGTCTGGTGTCCTGGGGAGAAGGCTGCGGGCATAAAAACAAACTTGGCATCTACACCAAAGTGTCCGGCTATTTGGACTGGATAGATAGCGTTCGTCAGGGGTGGGATAAAGTTTAGTCCCCTACCTTAATACCCTGTTTTGCCTATTACAGAAAATAGAAAAATCAGAGTGTATAGAAATTGACATTTAATAAACACATTCATTAAAACTGCTCTTATTTTCCTGTCATCTGCAAGTTTAGGGAAAGTCCTGCTGCTGTCAGTAAATAAAGTAGACAAATGTTACACATTATGTTTTAATGAGGTTATAAAATTAACACTTTGATAGTCCCATTATTTGATTCCACTATTGGGTAACATGAAAGAATAACAAATAATGTAAGACAGGACTTAACATATATGTTAAAATATAGTTCTACAATACAATGTACAGCATTCAACAAAGACATTTGAGATTTGCTAATGCCTGAGAATGGATACAAATATTCAAAACAATTTTATACTGAGTAAAGCAATACTGTATAGAAAAAAAAGAAATAAAGAGATTTTAATTTTAAATTCACTTAGATGAATACACTCTCTGTGGAAGGGTAAAATAGAAGAACTGATTGTTTTTTTATATTTTAATTTAAGTATTTCTCTTTTCTTTTTATGTATTTGAGCCAGAAGAGGCTTTCTTTGGAGCCCTAATCCTACTTTAATAACCTTAAATTGGTCAAAGTTTAGGGTGGTGCCTATGATGATTATATTTCTACATATAGGCCTATCATGATTATATGTCTTATATATCCTATAATTTGTAAACGCACATATAAGCTAAGTAGTAAATATAAATATTTATATAATTTAAATTGCAAAACTGCTCTGTATAACAAGTAATAAATAGGTTATTCGCTACCGTTTTCAAAGAACAGTGCAAAGCTGACATTTTATTCACTTGCGTGGCAGCGCACATACATTAAAAGCTTGCTGATTTTAAATTCGAAAATGATAAAAAATTCATATATATATATATATATATGAATACTTCCTTTTTGTTTTCAAATATAATAGTATTATCACACTTTACAATAATTTAAGGCACATATATCATTATTATTGTTCTTATAAGGTATTTATTATTTGTCTAAAGCCTTAGCTTTTATAAAAGTCCTGAAGGTTGAGATTGTCATATCAGAAAACGTTGGTATGAAGTCAAAGTGGAGAGAGGTTAGATCTGTGGCTGGCCGTCTTCCTGATCTTCAGCTCCTGTTCATATCGCTCCAGCTGAGTCCAGAATCCAGGGTTAGGCTCAACTACTGATCGGGCACTTTTTACTACCTGATACAACAAACAGGAAATACAGAAGAGAAATAGGAACAAGTAAAAAACATTACATTCTTTCATAAAAATCTAGAATGCTGTGGCTTTTCATTATCAATTTGGCTACATTTGGTAATGATTAGAATATGAGTGTTTTTTTTACGTCTTCCTTTATTTTGTGCATTTTATACTGTATTATAGTTTTGTTTTGCTTTACCTTGCTGGCTCTATGTCTGCTTTTCCTTATTATAATATAAACCAATAAAATATCAGCAACCAAGAAAGTAATTTATGACTACACATATAAATAAAGCTTTAAATACCAATTAAAAAAAACAAAACTTTAATAAAAAATAAAAAAAGCCTACGCATAAGCTACATGTGTCCTTACTAGAACTGTTTCATATCAAACTTCAATTTGACGAACACTATTCATACCTGGAAGGCATCTGTCAAGGTGAGACCCTTGTGCTTCATTAAATAGGCCACACAGACAGTAGCTGAGCGACTGCGTCCATTCTTACAGTACACAACAGTGCGTCCCCCTCGTTCTGCCTCACTGGCTATGGCATCAGCACAGTGGTCAAAATACTTGTACAGGTCTTCTTGAGGGTCATCATATACAGCTACACGCAAAGTGCTTACCCGCATAGAGGGAAAGGGTTGCTGCTTGGAAACATTAATACAAAGAGTGACCTTCTCCTTCTGGATAAGTTCATTGCTACAGGCTGACCGGGCATTACTGATCAGCAGACAGTCTGTAACTGTGCTTAACTGCAGCATCTCTAACTATAGAAGGAAGATCAAAAGTATTAATAATAGTTATTATAATCACTGGTCCACCGGTTCCCACATTCACAGTGGGAAATTGATTAATGACTCATAAAATACATGCAGTAATTTCATTTACGTTCTGTAGATACAAGTGTTATTACATTAGAGGTAGATGCATATCAGATACTAAATTATTATTTATACTGCATGTGCAAAGGGGACTGGTCAACCACATCCTAATGCCCTTACACAGGCATGTCTTGTGAGCTGTTGATTAAATAAGAGAGGAAAGAATATTACTTGTTTAGAACAAGCACACACAAAAGTAAAATAAAAGGAACAGCACTTTTGTACAGTAACGTTAAAGTACTGAAATTGTTCACTGAGCATGCATGTTTAACAGCGCTGATATGCTTAGCCTCTCGGCCTTCTTCAAAACACTACATAAACATTGTGCTCAGATTAAGAAACCATACTGACCTGCAGATTAGGCATGGGGATGATCCTCGAAGCAGATGTGTCAGAGCTTCATCATCCTGACCGCCACAACAGTCCCAATGACAGGAAAAACGTGCCGTGAACGCACATGCAGCTCACTTACCCAGCCCGTTTATACCAACAATCTCCTTCCTCTCCTTCAGTAACCAGTGTAGGATTAAAAATAGCTCTGTTACTTGAAACCCAAGCTTGACATACAGTTGACCCAATCTAGATTTGATGTCAATGCTGACGTTTTGTCGCTGAAAAAAAAAACTGTTTGGCTTCTACAGTCCAAACAACTCTGCAGTTGGATAATTTATCCACAGCTGAAACCCAATTTGTTGGCAAAAGTACTGAGATATGAAAAAAATAAGATCTCACCTTACGTTTAACTCAAAGCCCCACCTACTGGACAGTTATGTATTACAAATTTAAAGAAATACTGTCAATGTATGTAAAATACACTTTTTCGGTTTTCATTTTATGTTAACTGAGGAAAGGATCATAACGTTATGTGTTTAGAATAAGGTGAAGGTAACGTTAACGTTAAGTAGAAGTTCTGGGTTAACTAACCCAAGTGAACAAATAACTAAATAAAGAAGCAATACTAAATAGTAGCAATGGTATAACTACTTATAAATAATGCGTAGCATGTAACAACATTTGTTCTCCAACGCATTTGACTGACAGGTAAATAAACAGTGACGCACGCAGTTCTCCCGCCGATGCGTCTGACGTCATGACGTTATTTCGGAGTTCAAAGCAGCAACGAGAAGAGCGGAAGCCTCGAGATGGAGGCAGGGGGTTAATTAAACGCGAAAAATAGCGAATTAAGGTGCACTTTGGAGACAGCAGACATTTAATTTTCAGAAAGACATAACAATAGTCTCCAAGGAAGAGTCGTGTGTTAAGCTTAGATTAATAGACTCAGTCAGCACCGGATATTTTGGGTGAGTTTCTCAAGTATTGACCGGGCGCCATTTAAACACGCTGTGCGGGAAACAGGAAAGAAATACCCACTCTTACAGCCAGCACACAGCTATCTGTTTCAGCGGACAGATTCTGCACTCAAATAAACAACACACTTATTTTAAAGAGATTCTGTTCTCGTTCTGGTAGACAGTGAAAATGCGGCTTGTTTGTGAGGGCCTGTGGTAGCATCAGGTATTGTGTTAGCTGGCTAAGGGCTAACAGACATCGAACTGAAGACAGACATTTGTCGACCTCGAACAAGAAACTACAGGTATAAATTATGTATCAGTCGCCAATTCAAGTTTTGTTTTTGCGTCTACATTTAAGAGATGCGTGTCTTTAATAACTCACTCGTGTGTTTTAGTAAGTTTGAAATTAAGCTCTACGTTACTAACGTTACGTGAGTGCGGTGTGTAACACGCCGCCTAAAAAAAGACCGTAAACCATTCCCATTAATGTTTCTCTTGACATTCACAAACACCTCAATGTTACCCAAATAACATTTTTAGAAACAACTGCACAGGATGTAGGATGTTTTCCATTAACTTCTCTTAAATCCAGTCCCTTTTCAGAAATGCAGCTTCATCGACTTAACTCTTAAACTACTTTAAATGAAACCGTATACACTGCATTTATGACGAAAAACGTTTAGTCATGCTTATAATAAAACGTGTTCTCTTTTCATCTTTAATACATGTTTTTTCCCATTAAATTTAGTATTAATAGAGGATCTGATTACTTTTGTACAAAAGAACTGGGTATTGTTGGAATTTGAAGTGTTTTTGTTATTGTTTTTTTCACCCGTCTTCTCTCCTTCCTCACATATTAATTGTTTGCATAAACTTTAAGGGGGTTAGAGTACATTAGGACAATGCTTCCTAATTGCTTTTGGTTCTTGTCCTAAATTTTACATTGAACCTGACATTGTTACACCAAAAAATGTAGGCTATATTTAAGGTGCAAATCAGGTAATAATGCCTCCTTGTTTTACAGTGCAAGTTACAAAGTTGGTTATTGTATTTTAAGACAAAATATAAAAATGTTGATGATAAAATGTCTTTTGATGTTTAATGACTTAATAATCTATAGCCAATTAAGTGAAAAAGCAAAATGTTAGTAGTAATTCTCGCTGTAAAAAAAAAAACTAACAAAACAAAAACGGGTGTTGTTTTGTTTAGTACTAAAGGATGAGGTCATTTAATGCAGCTAGTAAATTAACTAGCTCTTCAGAATGACAGACACATTTGTTCTGAAAGTATATAGGTCATATATCTTGTTTTTATTTACTTGTGACCCACCAGTTGAAAATCACGGCTCCAGATTTTTTTTTTCCTCTGAAGGGACAGCAGCTATTCTGTCTATGATGCAAATCTATTTGCTCTTTGTTGTTTGAAACACACCCACGAAAAGTGTGTGTGTGTATATATACATATACACATATATGTGTGTGCATACACACTGGAGTGTAAATCTGCTTTTTATGAGTTAAATTTCAATAATTGCTCGCTAACATTTGTATACTACTACTATTACGTACTAATTACAAGTATAACATATTTACTTAAAATCACAGGGAAATTTATTATACCTGGTTCTATTGTGATAACTAAATATAACACTAGTGATTTAGAATTTCGAAGATTTCGGGCCGGTTTCCCGGATAGGATTTAGATTAAGCCAGGACTACTTTGCTAATTTAGGACATTTAAGAATTTTTAGAAACATGTCTTACAAAAAGGCATTATCTGTGAGCATTTTAAGACCAAACAATGGCAGTTATGTATTTTAATCTCAGCGCAAGCCTTTCCAGTTTAGACAGCTCTTAACATTTATTTTAATCTAGGACTAGTCTTAAACCCTGTTCGGGAAACCGACCCTTAGTCTTTTGCTTTTACAGTGAAATGCCCTATACGTGGTGTTGAGCCTGTTAGGTGCACTTGTAAGCATCAAAACAATTATTTAAATCAGTCACTGATGTTGTGTGATTTGGTTTTTTTATTTTATTTGAAAAGCAGTGAAGCTGGCACCCCACAATTATCAGTGTCAACTGATTTATTTTTATTTTATTTTTTTTGGAACGTCAAGTTACACTAGGTAAATTTATTTTGCTGTCAATGATTCAAACTACATGTGCCTAAATTCGAACCAAAGCTGTTTGAGATGCTACTCTATTTCATTAACTTTGAAGGGTTACAGTAAAATTCATGATGCTTTTAAATGTATTTTATGCTGTGGTTTCAGATGCTCAACATCAATAAACATGTTAAATTTTCTTGTCCATTAATCTGGAAAAAAGATTTAAATCCAGCTTGGGTTTGCTTTAATATTTCTTGCACCATGAACATTTCGTTATAATGATTACAAAGGCTATAACATACCAGAAAATTGCTTAGATTATTATGCAATCGATGGTCTACTGTCTTTATTTTTCTGTTTTATTCAATTGTTGCTGCAAGCTAGTTTTGGATTTTAGGAACAAACCTACTAAGCACAAAAGTTACAGGTTAATTGTGACAATATTTCAAACTGCATGGAGTGTTGTTTTTAATACTTCAAGTGGTTTGTAATATTGGCACACTTAACCTGTAAATATCCATTTTTTTCTGTTTCTGTCTTTTGTCTCTCTTTATTGACCTCTGCAGTTGGTTGTTTAATGTTCAGTTGAAATGAGCCAGTCTAGTAAACCCTAAACTAATAGTGCATTTCTTCTCACATCCTCAGGTGTTACAAAACTGTCACTATGGCAACCGATATTGGCTCACCTCCCCGGTTTTTCCATATGCCTCGGTTCCAGCACCAGGCGCCTCGTCAGCTGTTTTACAAGAGGCCAGACTTTGCCCAGCAGCAGGCTATGCAGCAGCTTACTTTCGATGGCAAGCGCATGAGGAAAGCTGTGAATCGCAAGACCATTGATTACAATCCGTCTGTCATCAGATATCTTGAGGTATAAGCCTTACAGAACAGTGAGTAACAGTGTGGCAGTGTAACATCAGGCAAATGTAACATCTGGCAAATTTCTCCATTTCAGAATCGTTTGTGGCAACGAGATCATCGAGATTTCCGTGCTATTCAACCAGACGCAGGCTGTTACAATGATGTATGTTTTACTACTACTTTGCTTAGTTCTCGTGTTTGTTCTTCAAGTTCATATTTCTAAAATATAATAAAATATCTAATATTTTTTTTTTTTTTTGCAGCTTGTTCCTCCAGTTGGTATGCTTAGTAACCCTATGAATGCTGTTACAACAAAGTTTGTCAGAACCTCCACCAACAAAGTCAAATGCCCTGTGTTTGTTGTGCGGGTAAGTGTTAAGCTTTTGATTTGATGCTTTGTGTCGGATTTTGTCAATTCGCTATATAACCCATATACAGCCAACTCTTTTGGTTATTCTAAAAACTTTCCTTGCCTTCTTATAGTGGACTCCTGAAGGCAGGCGACTTGTAACAGGTGCCTCCAGTGGGGAGTTTACTTTATGGAATGGGCTCACATTTAACTTCGAGACAATTCTTCAGGTAACCAGAAACCATATGTTAGATTTGTGGCACACCACCCTTACATCACAACCTCAGAAGCTTGCTGAAAGGTCCTTATCTAATCATTCCTTTTTCTTTTTCTCTCATAGGCTCATGATAGCCCAGTCAGGGCAATGACCTGGTCTCACAATGACATGTGGATGTTGACTGCTGACCATGGAGGTTACGTGAAATATTGGCAGTCCAACATGAATAACGTCAAGATGTTCCAGGCTCACAAGGAGGCGATTAGAGAGGCCAGGTCTATACACAATCTACCATTTTCTGTAGTTAACCCAAGCCTGTTACTGCCCCTGCAGGGGCAGTGCTCTGCCTGTAGGGGGCTCTCCTCAGTGCTGTCAGTTCTGATATACTCTTCCCTGTGCTGCTCAATGTTTATGTCCTTTATTATTGACACGTGTGTGTGTTGTTGTCGCAACACTGCATTTATTTGTCACCTGTGGCTTTTGAGTTATGTATTCTCATCTTTTATATACATAACTTCTATGTACAGAAAAGGTGTATTTTTCACACTTTTAAATAAAGTATATTTATATCTTAAGGTGATGACATACAGTCTAGAATAAAAAGGGGGTTGGGGGAAACAACCGTTAAAAAAGTCTCAGGGACTAAAGTGTTTGTTGGAGGGTTTCTTGGAGCCTCCATAGTGGAGGAGATTCTTGCACTGGTCTATTTAAAGGAAACACACACGACTATTAGGTTTCAGTTCACAATGGTTTACCAGTGAGACAGAAGCTGTGCTGCCCCTACTGGCCAGTCTTTGCCACTCTTTCAATCAGTCCCTAATAAATATTCTGCCTTTTAAATAAAGATTTATAAGAGTAAATAATTCAAATATTTACTTTTATTCAACACTACGGGTATAAATGCACATGGAAACTTTTTCATCCACATTGAAATCCAATGTCCCTTTTATTTTGTTAACTCTGACACGACACAGAGAATGTAATGTTCTTTCAAATGCAATAAAATGCCGTTTCCTCTGCAATATTTTTAAAAACAAGAAAATAAGCCACAAATTTTAATCCTGAGGTTATTAGAGCATCAAAATGGCTCATGAGTTGAAGTAAATCAGACAGAAGAGAGTCTTTTGCTCACTTCAGTGGTTTATTTCGTTTTTTTTCCTAGTACATAGTAAGAACATCTGAGCACTGTGGGTAATGTTTGTATTTAATGGTGTTAAGTGGATACTAATTCTGCCTTTTTTTGTGAGTAGAAATGGCAAAATAATGGTACGTGTTTAGAGGTCAAACAGTAAGTTGGTGAACTGAGGCAGGCTCAGTTTTGCCAAATGCTTGTACCAGCTTGTGTGCCCTCTGGAAGGAAGAGCAGTATGTGTAGGGATGCTTGTATTTGAACCTATATAATTACATTTAAAAATTGAAATAAAATAATTAGCTTTCATGTGCACATTCTATTTTATGATGTTGTACAGCAAGGATCAGAATACAGAGAAATATGCAGTCAGTGTTAAATATGTCTTTAATTTTAGCTTGTGGTATTAGAGATGCAAGTTATGATAGGACTGTTCTGTAGAGTGAGTTGTCCGCTAAGGAGACGGATGGTTCCTTGTCAGATCCACTCAAAGGGCCCCCGCAGGGTGTAAGGTGTCCACCCCACAGAGAACTGCTATGTTATCCTTCATTGTTGATTCTCTCCCTGCTGTGTCTTCAGTTTCTCTCCCACGGATAATAAATTTGCCACTTGCTCTGATGATGGAACTGTACGTATCTGGGACTTTCTCCGCTGTCACGAGGAAAGAATTCTGAGAGGTATGTTATATAAGATGTGGAGATATTCACAAACGCTTACCTTTAAACATAAAATGACACTCTCATCTGGGTTCACAGAGTCACATTAGAGTTCGCGTTATTCACACACACCTGCTAACTTGTGTTCTTTTTTTCCTTTAAATGGGTTTTCCATTTGTTTACATATTCATTAGACCTTGTGTTTGAGATTGTAACTAATTGACTGATCAAGCACTGAAACTGGTTCAATCCTTTTAAAATTATTTTCTTATATCTGATAATGATGAAGTTCCCTGTATGTTGACAGAGTTTTGTACATTTAAGGAATGCATGTACTTTTCAAAAATATATATTAAACACCCCTTCTAAATATTTCCTCACACTATTTGGTGATTGCATCTAATAACCCTCTGTTTTATGTATTATAGTTAATAAACATGCCTGAGTTGATATTGTAGGGCACTATTGATGTGATACTACAAGTAGGTTAGATCTTATGTCAAGTAAAATTTGTTCTTCATTTTTTTATCAAATCTAGTGATCTAGAGCTGTCTAACATTATTACCAACTTCTGTTGACTTTGTTTAAAAAGTAAATTTTGCCATAATTTAAAAGATTTGCTTATATTGCAATACAGTGATGATGAGGTATTAGCCTTTTTCAACATCAACATCATGCGTAAATGTATAACCTGAACTGTACCATTTAAATAAATAAATAAATAAACCTTAAATGCACAGACATCAACACATAATAAACCTATTTCAAATAAAACTTTTTAAATATACAGTACATTAAAATCCTTTTTATAATTTTTCTATTCAGTTCAATAACGGTACCAGATGTTTTAGTTTGTGTGTGTGCACAAAAGGGAGTGAGTAATCCAAACAATTTAAGTGAGTAACAGTTTATTGAATCAATATTGTTAAGTGTTCAGACTCTTGACTATAATCAAAGAAGCGCAATATTATGTGAAAAATGTCAAATCTATACTTTTCACCATTTTAAGACTTTTCACATTAAAAGAAGTATTTTTCTACTTTTTACTGTTTGAATGCTACATGTCTTTGAGCTATGACACTGTCTCATGTGCAGTGGTCTGGACGTTTTTTGCTCTTAATTAACTTTAACTTCATACTTTACTCCTTTTCCTCATGTTTTCATTCCCTCAAGTGTTCATTTATCTCAATCAAATAAAAACAGCTATTAAGAATGCATGCAGCTTTACCAGACATAATTTTTTTTGTGACATCAATTGCACAACGTACCCTTTAAATAATGTTTGATGTTTTTCCTCATTCAGTGGTATGTGACTCAAAACAAATTTCAAGTTCAATCTAATATAATAGTTTTAAATATTCAAAATTCTAATATATAGTTTTGCTCATTATAGACTTGTAATCAAATATTATAAAAATACCTATGATTCATATGTAATGCTAAAGTTACTTAACAACATGGTTGCTCTGAAATGGGAACGAAAAATTAGTGTAAATACATAATGTTCCTTTTTTTTATTTTGACACTCAAATAAAATGTGTTTCCAGGTCACGGAGCAGATGTGAAGTGTGTCGATTGGCATCCCACGAAGGGCTTGGTGGTATCTGGCAGCAAAGACAGCCAGCAGCCTATCAAATTTTGGGACCCAAAGACTGGACAAAGTTTAGCAACACTGTAAGTTAGCAGATGCCTATAAAACAAAAATATTGTAATCTTTGTTGCCCGTTCCTAAACAGTTATGGGTGAGGTAAGCTATTTGACCAAAAAAAATTGTATTGCTAATCTTGGTTTGAGAAAATACTAATAAGAAGGGCTATTAATTTTGTGCCTTGTGTTTTGTCCTTAGACATGCACATAAAAACACAGTCATGGAGGTGAAGTGGAACCTTAATGGCAACTGGCTGTTGACAGCATCACGTGACCATTTATGCAAACTGTTTGACATTCGCAACCTCAAAGAGGAGCTGCAGGTTTTTAGAGGACATAAGAAAGAAGCCACAGGTATAAGGCTAATGAGAATGTGTATTAATCTCCTATAGGTGTGTTGTACTTGTTGTAAGCACATACAGTACAGTTTCTCTTTTTGGTTGCAGCTGTAGCTTGGCACCCCGTTCATGAAGGCTTGTTTGCCAGTGGAGGCTCTGATGGATCACTGCTATTTTGGCATGCTGGGTAATCACCGTTCAGATCCTCTATGTACTGTTTAACCATATACGGAAGCATTAGTCAAAAAGTAATTCTCTGTGGAGTCATTTAAAAATGTGTATTTGACTGCTGAAGTTGTTGAAACATTTTGCTAGTGTGGAGAAAGAGGTGGGAGGAATGGAGATGGCTCATGAAGGAATGATCTGGAGTTTAGCCTGGCATCCACTGGGCCACATCTTGTGTTCTGGGTCTAATGACCATACGAGGTAAGTGTGTTTCAAAAAATGCTTGTGTCCATAAGGGTTGTTAGCAAAATTTCAGTAGTAAATACCAATATGTGTGAATTTTTAAATTCTTGGATACCAGGTTTTGTTGTTTTTTTACCACAGCAAAAAAAAATAATAATAATGCCACTGAACACACTCCTTTATTTATGACCTAAATTTTAATACACAAATGAAACGTTCCATGCAGTTATATAAATAGACAAAACAAAGAAATGAATGATTGTGAACCTAAAATGCTCTAGTTTGCATAGATTCTAGCTCATTGCTTTGTGATCGCTTCCTCAGCAAATTTTGGACAAGGAATCGACCAGGGGACAAAATGCGGGACAGATACAATCTGAACTTGTTGCCTGGAATGTCAGAAGATGGAGTGGAATATGGCAAGTATTCCTTGACCTCATGCAATTTAAAAACCCTTTAAAAGATTTGCATATGAATTCATAATGCTTTATTTTGGGTAATTCTAGATGACATAGAGACCAATAGCATTGCAGCCATTCCTGGCATGGGGATCCCAGAACAACTGAAGGCTGCCATGGAACAAGAACAAACTGGTGAAGACACTAATAAATGCACATTCACAGTCAATTTATTGAAGTTCAGTTGGTTGTTTATATATAATTGGTATTTATGTGCTCAGGCAAAGAGATGGTGGCAGAGCCTGAGATGAGCATTCCAGGTCTGGACTGGGGAATGGAAGAGGTCATGCTGAAGGACCAAAAAAAGCCCCCAACTAAAAAGGTTCCTTATGCAAAGCCTATTCCAGCTCAGTTTCAACAGGTCAGTATAATCATGTTATACATATTTTTTGGTAGCACAGCCAGAAGGGCTTGATATTAACACCCGCCAAATTCCGCTGTATTTCAGCAGTGCTTGGCAATAAGGTCATTAACACTGGCCACTTTGGCAGGTTCAGGGAGTGTGCTGGATGTGAAGGGTCCATAGTTTTTTTTATTACATTTACATTTATTCATTTTGCAGACGCTTTTATCCAAAGCGACTTACAAGTGGGGAACAACAAGCAATTAGTC
>JAUCMS010000044.1:4220701-4236187 GCA_032357445.1 Enteromius radiatus | reverse complement strand
AGATAGAGCTGTGTGTCATCAGCATAGCAGTGGTAAGAGAAACCATGAGCCTGTATGATGGGCCCCAGAGATTTAGTTATTACTCAATAATATGTTGTGGCACTATCATGCAATCGGTAATATGACGTTAGCCAACTTTAATGAGTTTTTTCAAACATTTCTTTGAATAACATGACCGTAAATATGAACACACGATTGAACGTAACATAACACAAATTATTACTTTTCATTAAAATCTTGATTAATGCCAATAATTCTCACATTTGGTCATTTTGGTCTTCACTTGGACAGCCATGTTGCCCCTGTGGCCAGTTTAAACTGAGATAATTCATACCCCATCTTTTGAAGTGTGGTCTCAAAATCTTAATTTGAAGGGCTAACAATATTATGCCAGTTGAAGTTCACGCAGCCTGAATTTTTGTTCAAAACACAGCCTAGTTAAGCAATGTGACATGACCAAGAAAGTTATGTTAGTGTAATCTGTTAATAACGCACATAATTACCCCCTTCTTTTTAGGCATGTACAATATAATAGGTGTCATGTCATGAAATGTTTTTAATAAGATGGAAACTGTATTTAACGTGATCAAAATAATTTTTTTTTAAAGTTAGGCCTATTAATTTTAATGATCTTATTTCCATTATTCTTTACATTTACATTTAGTCATTTAGCTGACACTTTTATCAAAATCAACTTACAAATGAGGACAATGAAAGATTGTGAATTTTAATATGAATGAAAATGAAAATACAAAAAAGCTACTTTTAGTATTTTTAATTAAAAACAAAAACTATAATAGCATATAAATAATACTAATACAGCTATTTGTGCATAGTATTTTAAGTAGTAATACCATTGCCCACTTTTTATAACCCAGTGAAATGTATTCCCAGCCTCCATGTGAGTCTATATACAACACCATATTGTTATTATTAAATGCTGCTTCATTCTCTTTACTAATCATGACAGTACAAGAGAAAAGGCATCAAAGTGTTGTATTAGCAATGCTTATTTTTATTCAAACAACAAATAAATTATATAGCTAGAGGAAGCGAGCAAAGAACACCGTATCTATGGAGCTTTTTGAATCAGTTAAGCAATTGATTCACAAAATGATTGATTTGTTTCGACGCGCTCTGTGTAAATACATGCCTGGCCACTTAAGCTGCTTCTGATTCTTCTGCAGCGGAAATATCATTTTTGCTATTGGTGACTGTTGAGCCAAAAAGTTCATATCAAGCCCTCACTGTCTCACAGGTCTTGGTCTTATAAGTTGGCTATATGTGTGTTCCTCACTTTTTGATTTACTTATTAGGCCTGGGCAGAGAATAAGGTTCCAGCGATGCCTCCTGGAGAAGTTCCAAAGGAAAGGAAGGATGAGAAGACAGTAGATGGCAAAAAGAAGACCCAAGCAGAGATTGAGCAGGAAATGGCCGCCCTGCAGTATACAAATCCAATGTTGCTCGAGGTCTGAAAATATGATGACATATACAACTTTAGCACTGTGCTGTAAAAGTGCAAATAACACTGTATTATCATGCATAAACACCACTTCACTTATTAATAAAGAAATTATATTTTTGTCCCTAGCAACTTAAGATTGAGCGAATGGCACAGTTGCAAGAGCAGGGAATGCCTCCCCCTGCTGGACAGTCAGGGCCAATGCCACCCTTTTCAGGGCAGGGTGGTCCAATGCCCCCTCCAACACAAGGATTCCCTCAGTCCATGCCTCCACAACAAATGCCGCACAACATGCCTCCAATGGGACCAGGTGGAATGCCTGGTCCTTTCATACCTCCAGGCCAGATGGGTCCACCAGGACCTCCCATGCACCAGGGTCCCCCTCCTCAGGGCATGATGGGTCCAGACATGCATGGACCTCCACGTCATCCAGGCTCTCACAGGAACATGGGTCCCCAGGGTCCTCCTGGCATGCCGCCTGGCCCCAGAGGACCTCCTCCAACAGGAATGCCCCCAGGTTCTGGGGGACCTCCAGCTGGTATGATGGGACCGCCACCACGAGGACAAGGGCCTCCACAGGGAGGTATGATGCATCAGGACATGAGGGGGCCTGTGCCGCATGGAAACATGGGCCCTCAGGGACCCATGCCAGGAAATATGATGGGACCTCCACCCAGGACGCATGGTAATATGCAGGGCATGGGAAATATGCATGGAATGGGGCCTCCTCCAGGGGGTATGCATGGACCACCAAACAACATGCAAGGGCCACCAGGAAACATGCAGGGCCCTCCTCCATATATGCAAGGCAAACCACCACACATGGGTGAAGGAAACCGCGGACAGTTCAGCCAGGTGAATAAACAGTTGAGAGAAACACATCCATGAATGTTTAGTACAAAAAGATATACCTTACGTGACAACAAAGTAGTCAAAAATGGACAAATTTTTCACTTGTTTTTTACAAAAGTTTCACGTATACACAACGTTTTCAAAATGATTCACGTTTACACATAGCAGCGATGTATTATGTATGCCAGGCCAGTAGTTTGCACTGTCACCTTGCTAGTAAACCGTGCTTGTAGGGAAGTGACAATTATATAATGTATATGATTCACATAATCTGAAACTGTTTTCTGTTTTTGAATAAAAACGGTGTCATGTAAACAGCCCCTGAATAAAAATTAGGGTAGATTATATTCTGAAATGTTATGCATGTCTTTCAGGGACAGAATCCTGGGCCTCAGTCAATGATGCATGGAATAGGACAGCAGGGTCCTAACGGAAAAGGTAATACTCGGGGAGAAAAGTTATTCATATGCAAGACAATTTAATCAGGGCTAGAATATCAGTTAATAGCAAGTTGTTTATGTTTTCCTTTCTGTTTGTGTCAGGAGATGGTCCTCGAGGACCACCTAACCACCACATGGGACCCCCACCGGAGCGACAAGGTCCTGGTCAGGGCTCAGATGGAGGCCAGTACTGGGGTGAGGATGGGGGTTATCAAGAGGGCTGGAGAAGAGGTCCTGGACAGGAATACTCTGGTCACAGAGGAGGCCCATGGGAAGGACAGGAAAGGTTTTCCTCACATGATGGAGAGTACATGGGACATGACCGGTATGTTAAACCCATAAAGCTGATTTTGTTTAATTGCCAGAGTCCTGTGAATTAGAATCTGGAATTTGTGGATCATTTTTACAGGTATGATGGGTATGAGGACTCTGGTGAGGAGTTTGACCAGAGGCAGAGACGGCCACCACATGGAGATGACTCGTAAGTGTTACATGCCACCTGAAATGCAATCCACAATTAGCTTAACTGTGTACTGACAGAAAGAAAAAAAGATTCTTCATTTAAACACTGGAAACTTAATGGGTTAGTTCACCCAAAAATTACAATTCTGTTAAGTCGTTCCAAACCCATAAGACCTTCGTTCGTCTTCGGAACACAAATCAAGATGTTTTTGAAGAAATCATAGAGCCATCTGACCCTCCATAGACAGCAATACAACTGAAATGATCCCAGATCCAGAAACATAGTAAAAACACCAGTAAAACAGTCCATGTAAATTAGTGGCTTAACATCAGATGCTTTGAGAATACTTTTTTTGCGCAAAGAAAACAAAATGTACCATTCTTCTCCCCTGACTTGCATCTTCCACCATTTTAGAGAGTATCACAACACATGCGCACGCTTTTCCTTTGGCATAAACAACCGCAGATTACGTTCATGTGCGTGCTTTGCCCTGAGTATAAAGTCTGATTACATCAGATACGTTGAAGTGTATGCGTTGTGATGCTTAATAAAATGGCCGAAGAAGGGGGAGAAGAAAGTTTGGTTGAGTAAATTTTTATTTTTGCGCAAAAAAAAAATATTCTCGTACCATCGCAAAACTGAAGGTAAGCCACTGATGTTACATGGACTGTTTTACTGATGTTTTTACTATGTTTCTGGATCTGGGATCATTTCAGTTGTATCTGGAGGGTCTGATAGCTCTTTGATTTCATCAAAAATATTTTTATTTGTGTTCCAAAGATAAGCAAAGGTCTAACGGGTTTGGAACGACATGAGGGTGAGTAATTAATGACAGAATTTTCATTTTGGGGTGAACCCTTTAAAGTCTAGGTTATGCTTCTGGCTATTATGTCTTGTGCAAAGTTTTAAAAGTAAAGCTTAAAGTATACTCTTCTATATAATATATATTGCTCTTACAAGCAAACTTGAGTGTTGCCACCTAGTTGACTCACCAATTCAGAATTTCCACCAAAAGAAAATTTACTTCATACAAGAATGGCATTACATGCAAACCTTTTATAGGCATAATTGTTGATCAGTTTTGACCAGCACTGTCAGCTGACCTTTTATTGTTTGGCTCTGAATGCGTAGATACAGGAGGGGTGGCCCAAGTGGTCGTGGTGGAATGGGCGGCTACCAAGATGAGTATGGTGGAGACGAAAGCTTTGATTCTCAAGAAGACATGGGCCAAGGTTGGGGAGGAAGAGGAAGACCGCGTGGTGGGCCACCAAGAGGAGGTAAAACTTTTTCTATTCACCTATCCGTCAGCTCAGCTTGCGTCCATTAAAACTGAGGTGTCAGGTTTGAACATGACATCTTTCTTAGGTGGTGTAGGAAGAAAGGGGCTTCTCCCAACTCCTGATGATTATCCCTGTCACTATGAAGGAGGAAGAAACCAGGAGGGCTGGGAGGGAGGGCGAGATTCAGGTAGAAGTGCATGAAGGGGATGCCAAATACCTGTTCTTGTTGTTGCAGTGCAGTTAGACATTCTTGATCTAATTCTTATTCATTCACTAAGGCCAAAAAGCATAATGCATACTATATGATTTTAGCCCACATTTTACAGTCACAGACAATTTGTGAGATCTGCAACAACAACAAAAAAGATCAAAGCCCAATTGGAAAACAAGCTTGTTAGGTATCAACATTTGAACATTTCACTTGCCTCAGAAACAAAAGCAATGTAGAGAGCAGTGGCAAGAAATGAGCAATGAGAAGGTGACAGGAAACATAGGATCTCTGATCTTTTTTTATCATAAAATAGGATGTAGATGATAACAGGATATAGTTTGTGGGCATCCTTTAATCTAACTTAGAATTATTTGTGAAAAGCAGCCCTTGTTGCCCATGTCTGACTTAAACATTGAATTTATGTCACTTAAGCTTCATTTGTTAGCATAAATTAGGCTTCATTTGTTTTAAGTTTTAAGACTACTATTGTGGCAGCCACTAAAATAGATTGTCAATTTGTTTTGGATGATTTCGTGAGAAAATGTTTTGCATACTACATATTAAGGATCTGATTTATTTGAGTGTACATTGACACCTGTGCGCTATATCAAATGTCGACAAAGTAATTTCCTGGAGGGCCACAGCCCTGCAGAGTTTAGATTCAGATGGTTTATGTGTTGGAACTAAACCATGCCGGGCTGCAGTTTGACATCCTTGATATAGTGTGTCCACCTGTGCCTCATCAAGATAATGAATGTTGTATAATACTAAGAGTAAAGCATCCTTAGTCGAGTAGCATCCACTTGGCATAAGCGTTATGTAAAAGTGTTGCATAGTTCAAGCTTTACATCAAGGATCCAAAAAATAAAAAAAATGCTGGTGTGTATGTGTGTTCAGGTCATGAGAGTTATCGGGATGCTCAGCGGCCAGATCACAACATGCATGACAGTCCTTCTCCAGCCAGCAGAGAGCGTTCCTCCTCTCTACAGGGCATGGATATGGCCTCGCTGCCACCACGCAAACGGCCATGGCATGATGGACCAGGCACCGGTGATATGGACTCCCCAGGTGCAGGGCCTGATGACAGAGGAGCAGGTAAGCGATGGATAAAGGACAACGATTTCTTTTGATGTAAAATACATAAGGCATTTTGCATACTAATATTATCTAACTCCACATAGGTCGACCGTCGCCAAGAGACGAAGGAGGGTATGGGCATCCATCACGGGGAGGAAGAGGTGGTTGGGGCCGTGGTGGGCCACCCAATCCAGGTGGTCCTGGTCCTAATGTGGGTCCAAATGCAAGGCGAGGGGCCCCACGTGGTGTTATGAGGGGAGGACGTGGACGATAGAAATAGTCACACCTGCTTTTCTGGGCACAATGGGGTACAACCGACAACAGTGAAGACAGGGTAAATGAAGAACCACACATGGCTACAATACCAGCTCCCTTGAGGGTCTGAACTATTATGCAGGCTTGAACAGATGTCTGGAAGCACTTCAGCAAAATTAGCATGAAAACCCTGGACTGGAGGCTAAGGTTTAGCTTTTTCTCTATGATGTTTTGGATGGAAGGTGGTGGTACCAGTTATCCAGGGCTAGATGCCCCTTGCTACCTGCTTGGTGTACACATAGTACATGGACCTTGTTCTTGCCTTACATCAGCACTGAGAAGAATAACTGATGTAAGAGGGGGCTCGTCATAGTGCAATGAGGAATATGTTTTGTAATGGACTGACTGTGGTCCAGGACATTTTATTTGTGATGCATGGTACGACTCTGTAAAATCTTAACAGACATCACTTCCCTGCACTGGGCAGCTGACCTGCTTTGTGATTCACTTGGACAGTGGCAGCTGAATTTGTACCAGCACCTATGCCCCTCCTTCTTTTTTTGGCTTTAATGCTTCTGATGTATAAAACACAATGTTTTGTGTACCATTGATTTCCTCAGATTCTGTCATTCAGCAAATGCAAGTCAGTCTAGGGTAAGGGCCAATGTTCCAACTGGTATTGTCTTGTGGACTGTGTCTATTGCTTGAGAAAAGTGGACTCTTGAATGTTTCATTCCCCCAGTGTCTGAGCGCTGTTTATTTAATTTCATTTTTATGTAAAATAATGGATATAATCTTTCTGTAACCTTACCAGGCTACTTTGAGTGACAGAGTTGCAGACTTTGTTTCTGTGTGTACAGTTTGTCACAAAATTTGTCATATTGTTTTGTCCTTTTTGTATGAAACCATAATAGACTGTGCAAAATTTATGTAAAATCTCTCTGCTCTTGTCATTTTTTTTTTACCCACTCCTAGTGGTTTGTCTGACACTAATGAATATTTTTGAAGGCAGCAGTATCGGTCTTGATTCTAGAGATCTACTTTTCTGCATTCCTCTAGAAGTGCGGGACACAAGCCTGGGATTCTCTTGCTCATGACTTCTCACAGGCAGTTCACAACTAATGTCTCTTATTTAACATGCCTAATTGAACTCATCAGCACTTTAGTAAAACCTCCAGCCAGCATCTATAGCCTTCTGTGTCATGGGACACACTCAGCGAACAGGATAGAGATGCTATGCATTTATGACCACCACCATATGATGCATAAGTGATAGGTCCTTAAACAAATGCCTTCTTTATTCAGATCGGTGGCTTAAGCAAGCGAAACAAAACAGTTTATTTACAAAAAGTTAATTTTCAAGAGCAGTTCGGAAACATTAAAAGGTAAGAAGTATTTGATGTCTTGGTCATACATATGGTCCCTGTCACAGTGGAAGTCACAAAACATTTAGATATCCCCATCAACGGAATGCTGTTCACGCTGAACTCGGTAAAGGCTACAGCCAGAGTTTCACAATCAAACAAGGCGGTACCAGACCAGTCACTCAAAAAAGTGCGAAGACAGTATCTTCCGTGATTTAAAAAAAAAAAAAAGTCCCAGTCCGTGAAATGCCTGATCATATAGGCATGGTCTTACCAGTCACAGTTCTTTTAATAGCGGACGCTGCCATGCTACCGACAAACCTCATCCCGGCACTCCCACCCGGCAACAAAGCAACGATGTAACCCACAATAGCTGCGATCTGAAGACAGGCTCCAAGAGCTGTGAGCAGCGTGCTGTGAAGGCTCAACGCCGCGTATAGAGTACCAACCAGAGAGCACAGGTACACCGCGGCTCCCGGTGTAGGAGTTGCAATGAGTTTACTGGGTCCGCGGAGGATCGCTGCCCCGAGGAGCGCAAACACGGATCCAAGCGACCACAGCAGAGCGAACTTACGAGCCTTCAGTAAGAGTAAAGGAGCGTAAAGCGCCGACAGTCCAAAGCACAGGGCAGAGAGGAAAATACACGTCCCGAACGCAATCAGCCGCTGGGATCGACTCATGCCCGGCAAACACGGATCAGGCTCTGATGACCACGGCCAGGAGAAGCCGCTGCTCGATCCTTGGCCTGATGACGCTCCACGGCTACTTGATCCAGAGAACGGACTCGACCAGCTGCCGAACCAACTCCCCGGCACCGTAGTGGGTTCATCGATGTCTATTGCAGTGCTGGAACTGGACTGTGATATCGTCTTTGCGCCGCTTTTAGACTGAGCCAAATATTCCTGGAGCTGTCTGTTTAATTCAGCCATTATTCAATGTGTGGATCCAAAACAGGAAGTTGTTGTATTGCGATGACAACTGTTCACGGTGACGTTGCTGTACGCGACGGATATACACCGACCTAGTACAAAGTACAAGGACAACACCTATTTTTCGATATTTAAAAGAGACTTTATTTAAAGCTATTTTCCATGGCTGGAATATATAAAAAGTTTAAAGGCCCAGAAAAACTGCCCCTTTGTTGGAGGAATGAAGATACCATATTTTGTTTTTGAACATTACATATTATTTCTTAAATGTATACATGCTTGAGTAAATATACAAAGTACACAACACGTATTACATAATGAGCATGTTCTACATTTTGTCAGCAAAAGTTGATCAAAGTTCAAGTTTTGCATCATTTGTTTGGTTTCATAAACAGTCAGGCTTGTGTCTGTCATATGAAGCGAATGCCCCACAGGCATAGAGGTTTAAAATTAATCTGTCTCTTCATTGGCCAGCTGTCTTCAAAGCCTTTTTAGGGTTTGAACTTGCCAACAGGAGATCCATAGCATTCTAGTGTAGAGCTCAAATTTGAAAGAGACCACACCAAGGGACCAGGTCAGTTACTGAAAGCTTTAAAACACTAGGAACACTGCAGTAAAATGTAAAGACAGGTCAGATAAATATTGAAATAGACTGTATTAGAATGGTGTAAGTGTAAAATTAATCATGGTGTCCTCAGATGCCTGGCTTCAGCCTTCCAAGAACCTATAGAGGACAAGCAGTTTGGACAATTGTGTGACAGTGGATTCATAAACTTTATGCATTTGAAATTCATCGTTCCACATTGTGGTGGAAAGTTCATAAAGAATCAAATCCCATGTGTTTATTTAACCTAGTACCCATGAATCTATTAGCTTAGAAATCTATGTTTTTTCGGATTTGCATGTCTCTCCCCCATCCCACCTCTACATTTCTTAAATAATGTGTACAGGTCAATAATGTGACTCTCATTATTTTTTAATATAGGCTGTTCGTTTATATATAAATACATTCATACATACAATGACTTTAATATGCATCTTGCGCATCTTTGTACTTTGTATACACTGATGTGCTATTGTTAATGTTGCCTGTTGTTTCATGCTTGACGATTTTTTATGAGAACATTACCAAACGATATCTGTTTAATATTAATACGTTCCGAAGAACTTGGCGCATGTGTTTTAAACTTCATCAATAATAATCAATAAATCATGACAGCAGATTTGTACTTTTCTTTTCCTTAGATTTTCATTGACCTGTACACATTTGTGATTTTGTGTTGTCTAATGAACAATTGCATATACCTGTTCATTAACTGTTTATAAGAACTACATACAGTAGACCTTAATAATAATAAAGTATCATGGAAATAGCTTTGTTTCCAAACTTATTCTAAATTAGTTTAGTGCATTGTTGTTTTTGTTTAAAAAAAACTGATATTATGTCTTTCCATGCAGCCATATGTCAATATCACAGATAACACCAACTCTCTTCCTGAGTGGGGCTGATGCTCCTTTGAATCAGGCACTTATGACCCGGAAAGGCATTACACTGATCGTGAACGTGACTCTTTCCCACACCTGTCCTGTTTACCCAGGTGTGGAGTGCATACGTGTTGCAGTGTCCGACCTCCCAAATGCCCGTCTAGGTGATCATTTTGACCACGTGGCAGCTCGAATCCATGGCAACAGATCTGGAGGGACCCTAGTGCACTGTGCTGTGGGCATGAGTCGCTCACCTGCTCTAATAATGGCCTACCTCATGAAGTATAAAGGAGTGACTCTGCAACAAGCACATAAGTGGGTTAAAGACAGCAGACCCTATATAAGCCTTAATACAGGATTCTGGGCCCAACTTCTGGACTATGAGAAGAAACTCTATGGTAAGAATACCGTGAAGGTGGCTAAACCACTGGATCCACTTCCGATGCCTAAAACACCGAAACTACCTTCCAAGTACAGCATGAGACGGTGTCCTCCTTCTCCAAGCCTGAGCCGACTTAGAAGATTCACTTCCTTGGCTCTTTAATCAGCAACAGCAAACTGATCTTTTTGCCAAAAGTGGACTTGAAATTTCTATTGTAAGGGCAATGAAAGTCTTCGAATAAGGATCAACAAGATCTATGCAGTGAAAGAAAGTACTTCAACATGACAGTTTTTGTTTTGTTTTCCCACAAGCATGTGATTTTTAGTCTTTTAGCCATTTCCTCCTGGTTTCTAGTGCAATTCACTTTCAAGGATGTGTACTTATTCGTTTTTGATGTGGCCTGGCTGGAATTCCAGGAATAAAAAAAAATTCTTGACACTTAGTATGCATTATTTAACCAACAGAGGACACTGTTGTAGCATTAAACTCATGCTGTAGATAAACCCAGGGCTAATTAATGAAAGATAATTGTGATCATTTTCACAATTGCCTAATCTGCTTGACTTTTTACAATCTGATGTGTATGAGATAAAGACCCTTAATTTAGTTTAAATTCTTATTTCCATTTTTTTTATTACTGGCATTACCATACACCAAACAGATTAACATACAACAAAATGTCCTTACCGTGTCAAACCATCACTACCCTGGGAGAAAGAGCAAAACAAAAGATAACAGATAAAAACATGGATGGTATAATATTTTGTCATAATTAGCATTCTTAGCTTTACTAAGAGAGGCATTTCTAAAGTATTACACGAATCTGTATCAGAGGGACAAAGCAAGGCCTCAATGAAATTCAAAAAGGGTGCTACTGAAGGTTTTAAGGGAACCTTCAATTATAATCCTTATTTTCTCCAATAAAAAATGTATTTTGTACCCACCTATTGTAAGTAGGGGACATGGCGCACCTCCATTTAAAGGGTTAGTTCACCCAAAAAAGAATTCTGTCATTAATTACTCACCCTCACGTCATTCCAAATCCACAAGACCTTCGTTAATCTTCGGAACACAAATTAAGATATTTCTGATGATATCAGAGAGCTATGACCCTTCATAGACAGCAATACAACTGAAGTGAACGTGAGCAAAAACACTGGTAAAAAAAAAAGTCCATGTGACATCAGTGGATCAACCTCACTTTTGCGATGCTACTTTTTTGCGCAAATGAAACAAAAATAACATAATTTAATCTTCTCCCGTGACTTGCGTTGTTTGCCATGCTCACCATATACGCAAGCTTTAACATATTTGACGTAATCAGCCTCGTTTTACGTCCAGATGAAAGCACGTGCATGTGCGTAATCTATGGCTGTTTGCGCCAAGAAGAAAGCGCACACATATATATGCCCATGCCCATATGCGAAATGGAGAGTCCAAACAAGATGGTATCAAAGCATGGTTTTTCAAAATAAGTGTATGTAAAGACTCTATGCCTCACTGTTAAAAATGTCTGTAGAAATTACAGTATTACTCGCAGCTGGTTGCCAGTAACTTACTGTAGATTTAAATTTACGTTATTTACTGGCAACAGTTTGTTCAAAGATAAATGACCATTAAACATTAAAAAGTCTTTATCTTTACCAGACAAACTAAATAATATAACGGCCTCATGCAAAGCATTTCTGGGAACCAGTATCAGAAAAAGGTTTATGAGGATTTCTGCTTTTTATGAGGCTGTTTTTAATAGGCTATATTTTTTTTTTCTGTAAAGATAAAATACTTGTTTATGTTTAATGTTAATTTATATTTGAATAAAATATTGCCAATAAATTTGCCTGTTTTTTGTTTGTTTGTTTTTTTTATCTGTTTTTACGTTGGTTACACTGTTTTGTTTACTGTAGTTTTATGGTATTGGACCATGTATGTCCGTAATAAAAAAAAGTTTGATGATAGTTATGAATATTTCTTTATCCTGGTGGTTTATTTCCCCAAAGGAATGGTCATACTTTCAAATTTTTTAAAGAAAAATCTCAAGATGAAAATTGGAATCTATGTATTAAGCTGTTATTGTTGCGTTGTTGTTCTTGTTGACCTCTAGATATTGAAGAAATGGCCTTGTGACACAAGATGAGAAAAAGCATTCTCAGCTTGTCATTCATCACTTTTATAATGCAGGTTTATTCCTCCCAGTCTCTCTTTTAATATTGTGTGTTTAGTGCTTTTGGCAATGTTTTGTTGGTGCTGAGTGAGGGGTGAGACGTTTTAGACATGCTTCTCTTGAGGGGGTGAGTGAATGTGCTGAAAGCTGAGAGAGAGTGGAAAGAGTCAGAATATCTTAAATAAAAAGGCTGCTTATTTTTTTCGAATAAAATAAATATAATACATTTTTTGACTGAAAGCCTGCTATCTTGTGCAATTAACAGGAACCAAGTTGGCCAACTATATATTGGGATAAAGTTAAGTGTGTTTGTGTGTGCCAGCCCATGTGTTTCTTTGTGTGTGTGTGCATGTGTAATGAGACACTGCTTTCAGTAAGCCCATCAAGGGATAAATAAGCATGCCATTACCATACACTCATTTATCTTTCTGCACATTATTTGACAGCAAACCATTCTTGTAAGGTATTGCAGTCTGACCACAAATGCTATGTTAGATGTTTCCCTGGAAGGTATAGCAGAGCAATCAGAGAAAGGGAGAGAGAGAGAGTGAGAGAGACAGGGTGGGTGGGGGGTGGGTTGGAGGGCACAGTGCCAAACACCAGGCGCCACACTTCCAGCATGATGACCTCATCCCCATCTACTACTAGAACATATTGTCTACATTCATCATCACTGAATGTAGTGTTTGTGTCAGCATTACCAAATAATGCAAACATTTAAAAGGCTTAAAGGTTTCATTTGTCCCTTTTGCTAGAATTCTGTGGAATCAAGACTTAAGTAAGCTGCTGCTGTTGTTTTTAGGATTCTCCTCTAAGTTTTTTCACCCCACTTGCAAATCTGATAGTAGTTCCTTTAGTCCTGCCATTAATACTTTTTTCTAATTTTCAGAAACGGTTAACTTATCAATCGCAAAACAGTCTTTTTATACAACAGGAAGCTGCAAATGCATGTTGAAACACTTTCTTCAGGCAGTAACAAAAACTGTACTATTCATATAAATCACTGTATTCCCCGAAATAAATTCCCAGAGCATGTTTCAGCAGTTATGGAAGCATTTTATTGCAAATATACACAAATATCAATATCCTTTCAAAAAGCAAATGCAAATAAATAAAACTTCAGCCCTGTTAAGAATGGAATGCATACACATACCACATGAAAAAATACATACACCTCTATGAACAGAGTTTAAATGTCGCTATTATTTTGGAAAGAAATAGCAGTGCAATCCTGCTGCCCTTTGCAACAGTGGTAATACGCAGCATCTCTTTTAGATGCTTGAAAGAGTCCTCCCTTTTATGGAATTCTAATATGTCCTGAATACCTTACCTAATAAAGATATGTATTGTGTCAACACTGTAAAAATGGGCTTCTTTGTAGTCATTTGTTTGTGTCCTCATACTCCAATAAGAATGCCAGAAAACAGACTGTCTTGGAGAACTGTCAGGGCTGAGCCTGTCCCATTGTCAATAAGAATAGATACATATTCTTCGGCCTGCGAAAAGTAAGCATCGCATTATTAAAAGAGGGCAATAATGCATATGTACAGTATAATACAGCAGATAAGATTGTCAAAAATAAAAAGTTGGCCCAAATATGGACATTTTCCTGGTCACATATTTTCAGTCAGCATTATTAGCACAAACATTTTCAGTTAAACGAGCTTACTGAGTAATACCTGTAGGTAAAGAGTCCCGGTCAGGAGTATACTGAATACTCCCCCTGTAGCGCTCACTCCAGTCACTGTCTCCAAAGACCTGCATCATTAGAAACACATTAGGACTCATTTGCTTGACTTGAATGGTCAGTGCTATTGGTGATTATAGAGCATTACTACTTACACATTACTCTGACAAAGAGACTCTATGCATATCGAGGCCTTAACGCTGTCTCTCTGCCTGGCATGAGGCTTTTTCTGAGACTCGTTGGATTCTGAGAAAGAAAAAAAACAGATACATGATGCAAAGTTAAAGGGATTGTGACAGGAGACATTTTCAGTGGTACTAGGACCCCACCCGGTTCCACTGAGCTTTATCTAAGGGACAGGCTGTTGGATTGGCCACACACAAGTAACATGATGCAAACAGGGATAAAGTATTACTTCAGCCAGCAAAATGATGCAATAAAGTTATTTTCTGTCTAAATACATAAAACTCAATTACATGGTGCATATTGTTTTTAATCATGCCTTGTTGTCAAGTATGAATATTTGTGGATGCCTAAAAATGCACATTTTGATACATTACAGTATGACAAGTTTTTTTGTTTCATGAAGTTTGAAAGACACAAAACCCGAACTGGCACTATTGTCACTACTAAGCTTCAGAGCCACATTTTGCAACATTTACAGTTATTGAACCAAACTGAATTAACCCTGAAATTACACAAGCTGAATCTTTTTTTTAGATATCAGTTTTGTATAAATCTGTGTTGTGACTTGGCCTTGAGAGCAGCAGAACCAACAGCTGGGCTTGATGGAAATTACATTATTAAGAAAGTACATGACAAATCTGTATTCAAATGAATTCACTGCAGTAAATGGACTATATTGATTTAATCTGTGAGCTGTCGAGTAACATTTCATGGGAAATTCCAGTTGCTTACGTCATTCATTCTTGCCTCATGTCAGTAAATGCAAAAGAAGGTCCTGCTATTGAGTGTGTGGGTGCTAAAGAGAGTTTGTAGCTTGTTGTCACAATAAATAGTAGTGTGTAGACTAGAACTAGTCAGCTATACGACATGTAACAGAACCAAAGTGGTACATATGACACTTATCATGTGTCTTTTTGTAATTTTTATCTGATGTAGCGATCACCCATAACTCAGATATGCGTAGAAAAGGCAGTGCTGAACCAGAATGCAAGTTAAAGGTTTATCCTGCAAGTAGCATTTAATTTATGTTTCACAGATAGCAGCAGAGAGGCTAAAGTCAATAGTGCAGTTTTTCAGTACTAATAATTTAGGGTAGGAGCGGGCAACTCCAGATCTGGAGGGCAAAGTTCAGCTACAATAGAGATGGAGCTAAACTCTGTCTAAATACACTATCTAAATACTGTCGAGAAGGTTAAGATCTGAAGAAACCACCCCAGTGAAAACCTTAGTATGACCAATACTGGCCATTTTT
>JAUCMS010000044.1:4197449-4215519 GCA_032357445.1 Enteromius radiatus | reverse complement strand
CATAGCAGGGTGTTGATGATGTAGCACAAATCCGCTTTTCCAAGTCGAACCACAAATGGGTTCAACTGGGTGATTTTTTTAATAGAAATTCACCATCATGTTCCTTGAACCACTCCTTGGCAGATCTGGCAGTGTGGCAATATACTTTTTGGCAGCGGCCATGCCCGGCAAGCAACACCGCTGCCATGAATCAGTGCACTTGGTCAGCAACGATTTTCAGATATATGACAGCTGTCAAGAACAGTGCTATTGACATAATGGGGCTGAAAATGTCCCATGAAAACATCATCCACAGCATAACCACCCTGTGTCTGCACAGCAATGGATCCAAGTGCCATGAACTCTATTGGTAATCTGAGCTCAGCTGTCAACTGAATCTGGAATCACCAGGAATCTTGATTCGTCAGACCACGTAGTTAGCATCGGAAACCAGTTCAATAGTCGCTGGACGCAGGCCCATACGAAAAAGTCTGTGATTAAATATGTGCTGTGACACATTGCCATCTATTGCAAATTCAACTGTACAGGGCTGTCCCAACTCGGTCCTGGAGGGCCGTTGTCCTGCAGAGTTTAGCTCCAACCCTAATCAAACACACCTGAAGCAGCTAATCAGGCTCTTACTAGGCATGTTAGAAACTCCCATCCAGGTGTGTTGAGGCAAGTTGGAGCTAAACTCTGCTGAACACCGGCCCTCCAGGACCGAGTTTGGACAGCCCTGTGATAGTATGTAAGTTACTCTGTTTGAGTCATAATCATAAGTAGTGATGGGAGAAACGTAATAGGACACCTATCACTGCAACCCCCTAAAGCATCCCAATCGATGAAGCATGTGTTTTCAGCAGCAGTACTCAATGACTGGACAGTGTAGAAAGAAAAGCTAAAACTGCACAAAAAAAGACTTGACAGTTCCACCAAAAATGAAAAAAGAAAATATTTTGTAGATTGGTAATCGAAATGCTTGGCTAACGGTTCACCTTTCAGCAGAACAATGACCTTAAGCACACAGTTAAGACCAGGCCCGGACAAAATCCAGACCTCGAAAATAGCTCTCTACCAACAGTCCCCATTCAACAAGACTGAGCTAAAATAAATAAATAAATAAATAAAAATCCCAAATCCAGTTGTGCAAAGATATCAAAATTTCAAATCCATTTTTGCTTTGTCATTATAGGGTGCAGATTGAAGTTAAAAATGTTTAAAGCATATTAGCATAAGGCTGCAAAATAAAATCTGAAATATTAAAAAAGAAATGTCGTAACAATCAGCAATCAGTCCTGCTCTACTATATGATGGTATTTAATGTGTGGTACCCAGAGACGTGGAAGAGTGAGGATCTTGAGCATGTAGCAGAGGAAAAACAGATCCAGCAGATCCAGGCCTGCTCCAGGAAACTAACCGTCATCAAAGATGTGCTAGCCCGCAGACATATGAAGGTGGCCTTCTTTGGCAGGTACAACTATGACTAATTTAAGTGTACTGGTATCTAAACCAAATGGTAACAACATTCTAGCAGAAAGAAATGGATTATTAATGTTTGCTGTAGCTCTTCAGCTATGTTTTTTTTACATACTTTATACAAATCCATTAGTGAGGCACCAAAATATGAATCTCTCAGTTCTCTCTCTTTTATCACTAATTTAGTTTGAGATAATATTGAATCAGACTGGGTGTCATATGTTGTTTTTCAGGACCAGTAATGGAAAGAGCACAGTAATTAATGCTATGCTGAGGGAACGGGTTCTGCCCAGTGGAATCGGCCACACTACTAACTGTTTCCTGAGTGTGGAGGGCACAGACGGGGAGCATGCCTACCTTACCGCTGAGGACTCTGAAGAGAGGAAAAGCATTGAAGTATGGCACAAGTTTCCAGAGCTAACTATGTTTGTAAACTACATTAATTTGGCATAAGACAATTTTAGGGGGAGTGTATGATAATATGTCAATTTTTATCAAATGAAAAGGTACATTGTTTCTATCTTTTTACTGTTGCTTTCTAAATTAATGCCATGGCAAGTTATGTAGGACTTTTTTTTTATCTCACTTGTCAATAAAGTAGTATCGGGAAAGATCCACAAGCTGGAACTCGAACTTGGGATTCCCGTAGCACAACAGCACCATGTGTTGGCACGCTGCCCACAAGGCTTTTTTTTACACAATGCAAAAAAATTCTGTTATTATTTACTTAACCTTGAGTAGTATCTGTGTAAATGTCTTTATGATATTTTAATAACATGTGCATAAAGGAGTTTTGTGGCATGATTTGAATACTTTGTTTTCTATCTTGTTGAGCCTTAAAGTTTTTATACTGTACATACAGACAGTCAATCAGCTTGCCCACGCTCTGCATATGGACCGGAACCAAGACTCAGGCTGTCTGGTCCGAGTGTTTTGGCCCAAAGCTAAGTGTGCCCTGCTGAGAGATGATCTGGTCCTGATGGACAGGTATGGACCCCTCTATGGGTTGTCAGAGCTGAATTAAGGTTTTGCAGGACAGGACCTGAACAGCTGCTTAGCAGATACATAGACTTTTGCCAAGAACTCCACAAGGTTTGCTGTGTTGTGAAGAGTGCAAGCACCAATGGATTTTGGCAGTGTTGTTCTAGGTATCATGGGTGGTAAATACCTACTTAGTAAGTGGTAAAAACCTCCTTGTTTTACCATAAAACGTTTTTCATTTCTGATTTCTGTTTGCAAAAATAAAAATTAGACTCCAAATTTGCCTCATGTAATTAGCAATAAAGAATAAACCATGATGTGTAATGTGATGAAATATTAATAACCCACACTATTGTCAATCTGCAGCCCAGGCACCGATGTCACGTCAGAGCTGGACAGCTGGATTGAAAAGTTTTGTTTAGATGCTGATGTCTTTGTGCTTGTGGCCAACTCTGAGTCTACCATAATGAACACTGTAAGTAGACATACAGAGTAACTAATCACTACTCATTACTCAATATACATAATAAACTTTCTTTTCCTCATTTATTATTATCAGTCAGTATTGGATATGTAATTATGGTTTACACTTTATTAGACATTGTACTAACTATAAGTAACCCTAACTGTGTAACTATATGTCAAACAAATTCTCATTCATTTGCAGCTACATGTCTACTAACTCTCAGAGTAGACTGTTAGGGTAGGTTTAGGGTTAGCAGAATAAGTTGACATATACTTGTAAAGTGTCTCATAGTCAGTATGTTATATGATTATGGATCCATCAAAATAAAGTGTCAGAAGGTATTAAGCAGACAGTCTACTAATACTCTAATGACTGTTAGTTGAGTTGCAAAGTACATTACTGTTAGTAATATGTCTAAAGTGCTACCTAATTGTGAATGTGCATTTCCACTATATTTTACATTTAGATTCTAATTTAAAGTTTATGTTGAAAAATGATATAACACTAAATGATTATAAAGTTGTATGCAGTAATTTATAATGTTGTGATGCCTTTCTTTGACCTAAATATTCTTGTTTTATTTGTTTTCACAATACTTCGAAAGGAGAAACACTTTTTCCACAAAGTGAATGAACGCATATCAAAGCCCAACATTTTCATCCTAAATAATCGTTGGGACTCATCTGTCTTAGAGCCAGAGTATCTGGAAGATGTAAGTTTTATTGCATATGACTCATAACCTACATTTAATTAAAGGGTTAGTTCACCCAAACATTAATATTCTGTCATCAATTACTCACCCTTGTGTCCTTCCAAACCCATAAAACCTTTGTTCATCTTCAGAACACAAATTAAGATATTTTGATGATACCAGAGAGCCTGCAACTGAAATGATCAAGAAACGTGGTAAAAACACTGGTAAAGCAGTCTATGTGACATCAGTAACTGCAGTTTTGCGACGATAGGAGAATACTTTTTTTGCGCAAAGAAAATAAAATAACGTCATATACGCAACCATTCTTCTCCTATGACTTACGTCTTCCGCCATTACAGAGAACATTACTGCGTAAGCATACGCTTTCTTTTAGGCTCAAACAGCTGCAGATTACGCACATGTGCGTGCTTTCCAGCTATAAACCAGGCTGATTATGTAAAGTACATATGGTAAAATACGTTAAAGCTTGCGTATACGGTGCGTTAAAATGGCGGAAGACGTAAGTCACAGAAGAGTACCAATGTTTTTGCGTCTGGGATTATTTCAGTTGTATTAGGCCTAATGTCTATGGAGGGTCAGATGGCTCTCTGATATCATCAAAAATATGATAAGATGAACGAAGGTCTTATGGGTTTGGAACGACATGAAGGTAAATAAGTAACAAAATAAGAGTAAATAATGACAAAATATTCATTTTTGGGTGAACTAACCCTTTAATCACAAGTGAATCATCAAATGATGAGGCTGCCCAACTTATAATTGCCCAACAGTGTTTAACAGTTCAAGAAGTTAATATATATTCACATATAAATAGATATAAAAATATACTGAAAAAGTATATCTATCTACATGTTCTACAATTCTGTTGATTTGTTACTGCTTCACTGCTTTGTTAGGTGCGGAAGCAGCACATGGATCGTTGTGTCAGTTTCTTAGTGGAGGAGCTAAAAGTAGTGGACCTTAACAAGGCACCTGACCGCATCTTCTTTGTCTCTGCCAAAGAGGTGTTGAGTGCCAGGATCCACCGTGCCCAGGGAATGCCAGAGACTGGTAGGCTCCACTGCTTTAGTCACACAATGCAGAGCCTTCTGCTTTTGACACTCTTCTGGAAGGAGACCAGGAAAAACTAGGCCTAGCCAAGTTAAAAAATTAGTGTAACAACCATAAAACACTCCGAGGCAGATGCTAATAAATCTTGGAGTGGCCTAATTATATTGAGAATGGTATTTTGAGGTGCAACTTCAAGTGTGAAAAAGTATGCCTAAATGATGGTCCATCACACGTGCTTCGTTACATATTTTATATATTGGTGGTATTACGGGGACCAAATGGGGCATATGCTTTTTATTTAAAGGCGGTGCTTTGGCTGAAGGATTCCAAGAGCGACTGATGGAGTTCCAGAGTTTCGAAAGAACATTTGAGGTGAGAATGTGCTTAAACTGTGGCGACTGGTTCCAGGATAATCATTGTCTGACAATGAAGCTGAAAACAATGAAGATTAAGAGGAGCTTCATGGAAAATGAGTCTTAGTCTTGTCTGTGTGCTGTTTAGACTAGATGAGAATTTATGACGGCTTTACCCAGAAATGGTGTGACGTGATGACGGTCTCCTTAAGCAAGCTGGTTTGCATCGATTCAGGCCATGTGCTGCTGGCTCCCAGATGTGTGAGATATTTGGTGTTCCTCATAGATTCCAGGCAGCCATTCCTGTAGTGGCAATCCCTCAGCCAAGTTTGCGGATTGGAGTAGGTGAGCGTACCTCACATTCTTGGGATCCAGGGATGAAAATTCACAGTAATCTACGATGGCATTAATAGATGGGTCTGTTGTGATTCTCAGCCATGGTAGCAGCTAATATTGAGAGCGGAAAGCAGCAAAACGTGTCACCCATGTTGATAGGCATAGATTGAATCTTAGAGTTGTAATCAGTTTTAATCGTGATGTGATGGCTCTGAAGGCTCAAGAATACGCTTCATGGATTCCACAGGAATTTATATCACAGTCTGCCGTGAAGACCAAGTTTGAGCAGCACACAATCAGAGCCTGGCAGATCACTGAGTCGGTCAAGGCGGTCATGGATGCGGTCAATATTTCTTCAGCAGAAAAGAAGTGAGTTCCAAAACCTGTCTGCTTTATAAAGGAGGGTCTCTTTCCAAGCTCTCAAAAATAAAAAAATGATACCACTATTAAACCAATGTTCTCTCTGTCCCTCTGTTTTGTTCTTTAGCATGGTATCTTGTTGTTGTTAGAAATGGAATGTTCTGCTTTCTGAGTCTCTGTAAATCCACAGAGTGTTCTCACTAGAAGAGCGAGAGGCTCTGATGGATCGGCTGGAGTTTGTGCAAACTCAGCTCAACTTCCTAACCGAGGACATCAAGGACAAGATAAAGGCCATCACTGAGGAAGTGGCTGACAAGGTAACCTGCATGTTCCACCAGCACTGAATGTGAATTATTCGGCTGAATAAAGTGAAAGTGAAGTGTTAATGGTGGCATGAAATTTAGAACTGTTCAGATCAGTCATTGTCTGGATTTTTGACTGAATTCTGCACTCTCGTGAATTTCCTTGTCATACAACCATAAAATCTATTCTATTGGCAACGCAAAGTTGACTGCTACCTTTGAAAATTGTACAATTTGACACATTCACCTGATAACTTGAGTTAAGTGTGGGCCTATTGTTAAAGCGCCCCTATTGTTAAAGCCATCAAAAACCTTCAAATCCATATTTGCAGCATACAAGCCAGTAGTACCTCCAGTGGTAAAATACTTATTTTGGTTGAGTAGCATCTACGCTGCTCAAAAAAATAAAGGTAACACTTAAACAACACAATGTAACTCCAAGTCAGTCACTCATCTGTGAAATCAAACTGCCCACTGAGGAAACAACACTGATTGACAATCAATTGCACATGCTTTTGTGCAAATGGAAGAGACAACAGGTGGAAATTATAGACAATTAGCAAGACACCCCCAATAAAGGAGTGGTTCTGCAGCAGGTGACCACAGACCACTTCTCAGTTCCTATGCTTTCTGGCTGATGTTTTGGTCACTTTTGAATGCTGGCGGTGCTTTCTCTTCAGCGGTCGCATGAGACGGAGTCTACAACCCACACAAGTGGCTCAGGTAGTGCAGCTCATCCAGGATGGCACATCAATGCCAGCTGTGGCAAGAAGGTTTGCTTTGTCTGTCAACTTAGTGTCCAGAGCATGCAGGCGCTACCAGGAGACAGGCCAGTACATCAGGAGACGTGGAGGAGGCCGTAGGAGGGCAACAACCCAGCAGCAGAACCGCTACCTCCGCCTTTGTGCAAGGAGGAACAGGAGGAGCACTGATCTCCAGCAGGCCATTCATGATTTCACAGAAGTGTGATTGACTTGGAGTTACATTGTGTTGTTTAGGTGTTCCCTTTATTGTTTTCAGTAGTGTGTATCTAACCTCATGTTTTCTACATTGTGTTGAAAAGATCAACTGAATTCTCACTGATGCTCTTCTAGGTGTCCAGTGCCATGGCAGAAGAGATTTGTTGCCTGTCAGTTCTTGTGGATGAATTCGGCTCTGATTTTAGCCCTGCGCTGAATGCCTTAGCCCTGTACAAAACTGTAAGTTGTTTTTTTTTTAAAGCCAGATTAGAAAAAAAAAATACTTTTGAAGCATGAAACATATAATACTACTACTACTAATAATAATGTTTATTTTATATACTGCGGTATAAACTCATGGCTTTACAATATCAAAACAGATAAACCCAACAGCAGACAAAAAAAATATACAGATAAGCATGAAAACATGCATCAGATCATACAGTCAGAGATCAGAGAAACAAGAAAGGAAAAGTGACATCCACCAAATGATGCTGGATATTAAATGTGACCCTGGACCACAAAACCAGTCTCAAGTAGCACTAGTATATTTGTAAGAATAGCCAAAAATACATTGTATGGGTCAAAAAATATTAGGTTATTCATGTTCCATGAAGATATTTTTTCAACTTTCTACCGTAAATACATTAAAACGTAATTTACGATTAGTAAAACGCATTGCTAGGAACTTTAAAGTCAGTTTTCTCAATATTTTTTGCACCCTCAGATTCCAGATTTTCAAGTAATTGTCTCTTGGCCAAATATTCTAACAAACCATACATCAACAGAAAGCTTATTTATTCAGCTTTGAAAAACTGACACTTATGTTTTGTGGTTCATGGTCTCACACACACACATTTTAAGTGTTATTATCTGGTCTTGTTTGTTTTTGTTTTTTTCCTTGTTTGTTTCCTCCTTCTTTTTCTTTTAGTTTCATTATCTAATCATTAAAGAAAACTATAATTTTGCAGAAGCTCATGGCTTATGTGGAGGAGAGAATGGTGAAGAATTTGGACTTGCGCTGTTCCAGCAGTATAAATGGCTACGTGCTGTCATCTCAGAGAGACATCATGGGTACACACTCATGCACAGCTTTCACTTCAGACACAAAGTCTCCAGTAAACAAGCTTTCCTTGGAAAATGATATTTTAGACCGCTATTAGCATTGACAGTCCTGTCCTATCATTATCATACCTAGACGCTCTACGTCCTCTGCTGCCCCCTGCTGCCCGAGATCAGCTACATCTCCCCAACAGGAAGTTCAGTATTACCTATGACCTGAACTTTGCCAGCCTCTGTGAAGACTTTGTGGAGGACATCAACTTTCATTTCTCACTGGGTCTTACATTCTTGGTGAACCGGTTCCTAGGGCCTGGTAAAGCAAAACAAGCTTTGAGACTGTTGGATCAAAAATTGCAAGTAACTGTCCAACTGCTTTGTTGTTGTTTTTGTGTGTGTGTCTGTGTGCGTGGGGGCTGTGCTTTAATGATTTCTAATATCAAACATATCAAAAATGCTTTGTCCACAGGTCACCTCTTCCTCTGCTTCTTTGGGAACCCAAGCCCAGGAGGAGTTAGCTATGTCCATGGCAACAGGATTGGTCTCTCTCACTTCCAGAGCATCAGTTGGCATGCTGGTCATTGCTGGAGTGGTAAGATATATCAGATTAAAAATTCTTTACACCAGGAAGTGCTTCAGATTCTATAATTTTTTACAATAATGTAAAATATACTTGTGTGGTGTGTTTTTTTTTTTTTTTTTGGACAGGTGTGGCGTTCTGTGGGATGGAGGGTTATTGTTCTTTCCGTGAGTCTCTACAGTTTGCTATACCTGTATGAAAGACTGACCTGGACCAACAGCGCTAAAGAGAGGGTGCTTAAGCAGCAGTTTGTGGACTTTGCCACTCAAAGACTACAGGCCATTTCACACATTATCAGCAGTGACTGCGGACAGCAGGTGCAACAGTGAGTGACAGACCTAACAAAAATCATTTATTCATCCTTCTGCCATTCCAAGGGAGATGTTTAACAGAATGTTCTGGCTACTCTTTCCTCTAAGTAGGGAGTGAAGTTGTAAAAAAAAAAAAAATCATGTTAGTTTTGTAATTAACAACACCTGGATGGTTGTAAGCATATGCACAGACAAATGTGTAAAAAGAGAAGTGTTTTTTGCTGTAGCATGCAAAATGTCATTTATCTGCCTTTTTACGTTTTTGTTTTTGTCCTTTTTAAGCACAACTGTAGTTTCTCTGAAAACATACTAGCTACGGTTTTCAGTCCTAGAGAATATGGGATACTCTGGGCTTTGCCTTTTTATCCTTTTGTAAAATATAATTCTAAAGGTGCAGACACATCCATATACAATACTGTGTATTGTTAGTAAAGCTCTCACACAAGTCACTTTCAAACAATGCAACCACCTGTTGGTCAGTTCAGGAAATCTTGAACCTGTTGGGAAATCTGTGTTGGGAAAAGTGCTCACTTGTGTATCCAGTTACATGAGCAGCATTCTATGAAAGTTTGTGAACAAAAAAAAAATGGTTAGTTGTCTATAGTCAATAGTGTAATGAATGTATGAAGCACAGCTAATATCCAAGTCACTTTCTAACCAAGCAACTTTCAACTTTCCCATAAACCCCATTAGTATGTTGAGTCCAATGAAATTGATTTCACCAATAGTAAACGTGACCATATCTTTACCATACAAACACCATAAATGGAATTCGTTCTGAATCTACATTATGATTTCATACTTCAAACCAAAATGATCCAGCTATTTAAATATGTCCATCAACTTTGCACACTCAAGAACATGGACTTAGTAAAAGGTAAATTATGTGACACATCACCTGCCTTTCCCAGCACTTAATCATGGCAATGTTGAGTGAATATTTCATCCACGAGCCTGACAGCTGAAAAAACAACGCTGCACTTCACCCACCCGCATACAAACATTTTGAGATGTCTGAAATATTGGTTTATATGATCTGCAGGATGAGCGTGTGTGGGCAATGAGTGAAGGATGTGCCTTTCTGCGTTCTTGCAGGGAGATGGTGGCCGTCTTTGCCCGCATGTGCCAACAGGTTGACAAGAGCGAGATGGAGCTTGAAACCGAGATCCGCAGACTCAGCGCCAGGATTCAACGCCTGGAGAGTGTCCAGAGACACTCCAAAACCCTCAGGTAGAACAGTCACGATGTGCGTGAGAGAGCATGACAGCTCATACGGGAGATAATTACCTTTAATTTAAAGCAAATCCTTGTCAATTGGTAATTCTGTAGAAGTAAGCACAACAAAGGTGGGGCAGCATCATATAACAGCATTTCATGTTTATTCGATATTTTTCTATCAGTTGCGTTTTAAGCTATATTTTTCTGAGCTGATGTGGTTTTAAATAGCTCAAATAGTTTGTCTATCCCAGCTTAAAGGAGTAGTTCACTCATAAATGCATTTACCCACCCTCAAGTAGTTCCAAACCTGTATGAATTTCTTTGTTCTGCCTATATTTTGAAATAAAGTTTGTAACCAGGTTGTAACCATGGAAGTCAGTGGTGACCCAAAACATCCTGATAACAAACTTTTTTCTAAATATCTTCCTTTGTTTTCAGCAGAACAAAGAAATCCATAGATTTGGAAGTACTTGAGGGTGAGTAAACGACAACAGAATTTTCATTTTTGGGTGAACTATTCCTTAAACATACAAACTGTTAGTAAGCCATTTGTAGATTAATTCTTCCAAGGCCTGCTTCATAAAACGAGTTGAACAAAACCAGCAGAATTACTTTCTCTGAAGATGAAGATCAATATTTTAAAAACACCCTGTAATTCTAAAACAATTTTTATTGTATACAAATATAAAAAGTAATTACTCCTATGTAATGTACTTAGTATTTGCAGACCTCAATACATCTTCAAATGATTAAAAAAAATCTAAGTCCAGGTAACCTTGATCTGTATACAACTATGTAAGGTGACAGGATTCGACAATGTGGTTTCATTCAGTATCTTTCCTAACCAGATTAGTGTTAGTCATTGTCAATAAACACCTCTGAGAAATACTGCATAAATGCTGGCTCAAATAATAGTATGAGTCCATAGAGTAAAATCAGGGAATGGTTTAGGAAGCTCACCTGAAAAAACAGCATTTCTTTTATTTTATTAGTTAAAAGATGATGATGAAAAAATAAAAAAATAAATCACAGTGGTCTGAACATATAACATTTGTTTTATTCCCAGGCATAAAGCCACTGATCTGGAGTCACAACTGGAGTCTTTTTCAGCACAGTATCTGCAGACTCAACATTAACTAGAGCAGTTGGGAACGAGTAAGACTGTCCTCCGGTGTTCAGTGCTGGAACAACCAACACCTGCTGAATGAAAAAAATGACACGTTTCAGTTTAAGACACTGGTCTCAAACTCAATCCCTGGAGGGCCACAGCTCTGCACAGTTTAGCGCCTCCAACCCTAATCAAGCGCACCTGATCCAGCTAATCAAGGTCTTCAGGATCACTAGAAACTTCCAAACAGGTGTGATTTGGAGCTAAACTCTGCAGAGCTGTGGCCCTCCAGGAATTGAGTTTGAGACCACTGCTTTAAGATGTCCAGGTTTGTCAGTGAGAAATAACTAAATGTAGCAAAGTAATAGTGTGTAGACAATCTCTTGATGAAAAGCATTTATTGGTTATGACAACAAATAGTAACAGGTTTTACTGCCACTGTACGAATAAAAACAAATTCTGTTAAAAAATAAAATACAAAAAGATCCCACAGCAAGGGATCGTTTTCCGAACCAACATGACGCAAATAATATAAATCAGTTTTCAACAAAGCATTAAAAGTGAACTGAGTGGAATGTGTGGCAGTTATGTCTGCTGGTTTTGTCCATGATACATACACACAAAAAATGCAGAATAATCTATAATTACTGAATTAAAGTTTTAAATCAAATAGTTACAGCATATGCAGGACCATCCAGGTATTTTTGTCCATTACCTTAGTAAAGATCATTTATTTTGCACCACAAACAGAATTTAGCGTTATATAAAATACACCAAAATCACTATGAATCACGCACGCTTGCTTTTTGGTAAAGCGGTTTGTTTGAGGGCTGCTGATAGTCTTGTTAATATGCTTAAAAGATTGCACTTCGGTTATCTGTGTCCTGTATGGAAAATGGAAAAAGGTTTTGTTGCGAGCGCAAACAAAGCTAACACACAACACTTTAATGTGGTCCACTGAATCTAACTGATACTGTGGTCTCGATTCAGACAACATTGCATTCTCACTTTCATTTTTAGGGTTGAAGGCAGGATATATTATCTTTTCAGTACTGTGATCAATTTTTTGGTCTGGGGTTTCAGTGAAGTACTTTCAGTGCATAACCACCTCTGTAAAAATAAGCATGGTTTAATTCAGAATTGAGAAAAATTAAGCTCTCACTTCCTCTAGCAAGAAAGCCAGCACAAGGAAAGCAAATGCTGCGAGGGAAACCTTTTTCAAACAATAGAAATGTTTAGGCCTCAAGTTATGTGTTGGGTGCCTACTGTAAATGAAAGAAAAAGTGATTGCAAAGATCTGGATAATATAAGCTGCATCATTTAATATGATAGTTCCAACACAATCATTTTCACAGTTGGCAGCTAGCTACGCTCTGATTTAATTCTCAACTTCTAACATAATAAAGGCCATGCAGGACTTATTTTTGAGTTTTTGTAAACTTAAGAAGCAAGCTGTTTTTGTCCTCGGAGTCATGGGGGTGTGGTATTGCTAGCACAGTGTTTGATCTTATCCATAGGATAAGGCTCAGTAAGCTAGCTGAAATATCCATAGGATATTGTGTTGCTTGCTCCTTACGATCATGTTCATGTACTTTATGGATGAACTGGTTCAGCTTGACCTTCAATGAAATGAATGTTCCGGATTCAATACACAAAAAACAATAATCATGGATTACTGCAAAAAATTAACACACACTAAAATAGCATTTAAAAGCACAGCAACTGAAGTTGTACACTGTGTTAACATGAAACTAAACTAAAGTCTGTAAACTCAATTAAGAGGACATTCACAAAAAAAAAAAAAAAATATACAGAAATTATGACAATTTATAAAACCCAAATAGTACAAATATAACTGGCAAATTTACACATGTACACCATTTATTTGAATTGCAAGTGCCTCATTTTCTCAGAAAAAAAGGCATTAGTTAATTTGCTTGTTGATTGTATTGAACTTGTACTGTATTGAGACTGGAACATTCCTTCAAATCACCTAGAAAAGCTATCCCTTGAGGAGAATTGTATGTCATATGAATTATTTGTTTTTACGAAATCAATTCAGGTTAAAACACTTTCTGCCTTCATTGCACTATGCAAAGTTCTTCATGTACCTTATTTACTTTAACCGCTCAAATGTTGTAAACACTCAAAACAGGAGGATCATAACTTCCATATTTGATGGATGTCCTTTCATATCACAACTAACCGCATGACTGTAATGAAACATACCTGATGAACAGTAATGCCATATATTAAACAACCGATATAACACACAAAAATAATACAGAATACTGAATGCAATCTGGTATTGTGTCAAAAACTTGCCTGGAATAAAAAACAAAATCCCAGAGCTAAACAACCACAATGAAAAGCATAACCATTGTACAGATTTTTATATGCTCACAAAGCCAGCCTGTACATTCATTCACACTGATTGGCACAAATTTAAGGTGATTATTGATAGTTCAAGTGAGATGTGATTAATTTTAAGGCTTGCTTTTTTTGTTGTTGTTTTACAGAAACAGGCAAGAGGGCTTTATACTTTCAATACACACATTTGTGACTAAACACGCACAGTGTAGCTTGTGGTCCATGACAGTTTTTTCAGCTTTTTTTTTGTTTTGTCATGGAGCTGAAGCACAATAATTCAAACACGTGCACCAGTGTGTGCAGTCTCACGTGACTATTTTCTAGTGCAAAAGCATACAGTCCTAGCTAGATCTTCATCTCAGAAGGGCAGGTGTTTATAGTGTGTGTAGAAAGGCAGACAATATCAGGGTGGCAGTGACCAAGGCCTCCTGTTAAGTATCAGGTTGCAATTCCAGCCTGCTCATCAATGGCAAAGTCTCACAAAGCATCAAGGCCGTGCTTGGTGTTTGGATCAAAACACCAAAGGTTCAACTTTAAACCTTCCAGAAATAGTTTTGCTTAAAATGTCACTTACTCGCCCTCAAGTTATTACAAAACCATATGATTTTTGTGTGTCCACGCATGTAAAAACCACCATAAAATGGCCCATATGAGACCAAAGAGTCGCAAATCACTGATAACTGTGACATATGCAACAAATCTCATTGGAATGTTCTGATTCAGTTTTGCGACGATGAGAGTACTTTTTTTGTGCAAAGAAAACACAAATAATTTAAAACGTCAAACATGTTAAAACGCACGTATGCGTCGTGATACTCTCTAAAATGGCAGAAGACGCAAGTCACGGGAGAAGAAGGGTTGAGTAAATTAAAAAAGCCACTGATGGCACATGGACTGTTTTACTGATGTTTTTACTATGTTTCTGGATCTGGGATCATTTCAGTTGTGTTGCTGTGGAGGGTCACATGGCTCTCTGATATTATCAGAAATATCTTAATTTGTGTACTGAACATGAACAAAGGTTTGGAACGACATGAGAATGAGTAATTAATAACAGAACCCTTTAAATTTCAGGCTGTCACTCATTCTTTGGAATACTTTCATATTGATTTTAAGGGGTTATTGTGATTTATTGGAAAACATCAGTCTTTTTTAGAATTGTTCTTTTGATTTTAACAGAAAAAAGGCATACAGGTTTGGAACAACATTGAGGGTAAGCAAAGGACAGCAAATTACACTTGTGGGTGAACTATCCTTTTAACCATATATGTATCATATCACATCCAGCCAAATAAATATGGAAAGCAGCAAATCTCAGATAGTATGTCTGATAGTAAAGGCAGATGGGCAGACAGCCTGATGGTGAATCCTTCTGCGCTGTCTGTAATACAGTTTAACACACTGAAACACGCCAAACATTACTGTCAGGCTTAGAGGATGGCAAACACAAGCTCAGTGGCATTAGCGTTTCATACAGCTGAGCCTGAACCATTTATGAAAGAATAGACCAAACACTGATGATACTTGATGCAAACTAAATTAAGGTCGAGGGTTAAACACCTACTATACTGTGACATCCTAATCCCTTGGTTAATTACATTGGCCACTATGTCTGGCAAATAGCACTGTGATTGGGGACAAAGAAAAAAATAAGCAGGAAAATAAATCAGGGACACAGTTAAGACACCCATCATGAGTATCCACACACCGGAACGTCCAAACACTGTCAGAAGTGCATATGTTAAACATACAAGCACAAAGAATGGCAGATATATACTGTACACAACACAGTCTGTCCCCCACCTCGAGTCAGACGTGAAGCCAGAGAGCCGGCGGAGGCTCTTCGCTGTTGGTCCTCACCTCTTTGACTGACTGCAGGATGGTGGGATAATGTGGTCTAAGAAAGAGAGAAGATGAAGAAAGCTAGGTCATCTATAAGGAGGAGATGAAGAGGGAAGGGTCCTGTGTGGCAGCGGTGCACTACAGTGATTGTGTAATCAGAAAAGTAGCTCCTGAAGTCCAACCCAGTGAGGTCAGTTCCATATCCTGAGGAAGCTGTCCCAAGAACCGGTGGCCACAGCCATGCCATCACTGGTTACCCCCAAACAGCTGACTCTGTTGTCATGCCCAGCTAGAACACCTTCAAAGACAAGACCAACAAAAGTAGCAGAGATAAAAGTATGAGTGGCTGGCTTTTAGGGGAAGGAATCGCAGGGTACATCATGATACGAATAACAATACAAGTTCTCTTTTAAAGTCTAAACTGTAAATCAAATTTAACATGTTAAGTAAATCAAGCATCTAGACTTTTCCAAAAACAAACTAAACTAGGAAAGTACTACAAAACAATTACGTAACACTAGTATTCAACTTCATCAATCAAAATGAGTTCATTCTGTTTTAAACAAAAGGTCTCCATGTAAACGTAGATAATGTAACTCAGATGGGTTGCACAGGGTTTGTGGTCTGCACTTTGTTGCCCTGTTGCTCGATTAGGGCTATTATAGGTGCTTGTTTGAGTTTTTTTCTGTGTATTCAAAAGGGCTGTGTAAAGTACTGACCTGCACGCTCTCCCTTTAGAGTATCCCATACGTTGCAGTTGAAGTCATCGTAGCCAGCTAGTAGCAGGCGGCCACTCTTAGAGAAGGCCACAGAGGTGATGCCACAGATAATGTTGTCATGTGAATACATCATCAGTTCCTGGTCTGCACGAAGGTCAAACAAGCGACAAGTGGCGTCATCCGAGCCTGTGGTGAACGCATTACCATTTGGGAAGAACTAAAGAAATGAGCAGAATTGAAAAAAGCATTTTTAAACCAACAGTAAACGGCAAGTATTAACAATAAACCAGCGTCAGACACTGCTGACCACCTTTCTCTTTGACACTCACATTGACAGCATTTATATCAGAAACATGTCCGGTGAAAGACTGTCTGCACATTCCATCTCGGATGTCCCACAATTTGGAGGACGCGTCGCAGGCACCTGACACGAAGGTCCTAGAGTCTGGGCTGAGAGACAAGCTCATCACATCTCCACTGTGCCCTGTGAATGTGGTGGCCTGCTGACCAGTCTCAATGTCCCACAGAGCACTGCAAAGGAGAAAAAGAGCTGGGTCACATTGAGTAAAAGATCACCTGATCAACTGAAACTTGCGGACATGCTAGGTGACAGCTTGTAAAAATAAATAAAAATAAAAGAATTGTCAAAGTGAGATAGAGCTTTCCCTATCCAATCTTTGCATTTACACAAAACGACCTGCATGTGGCGCTGTAATTCTGTAATTGTGTTTATGTTAGTTAATAAAAAGACAATTGTTAGTGTTTGTTTATGTCTGACTAGGGGTGAGATGTGGGCTGATGATATCATAATTTCAGAAAATATATGGATTCGCTGTACACACGAAAATGCAAGGGTGGTGTTTTTAGATTTATCCACTGTGGGACCTGGTTTCAAACAATATCGGTTTCTCTCCCAAAACGTTGGCTCCATCTGGACAAAACGCCTATATCATACCAAATTTATGCATATATAGCTAAACGCGTCTCCATGTGGACAGGGCCTAAAGCACCGAAGGACATTCTAAACGAAAGTGAACAACTGAATTTGAAAGGGCCCTTCCAGAGGTACCTTAGTAAAAGGAAATTAAAGGGGGGGGGGGTCATTTGGAGTTCAACCACTTGTATAAGTTGTCTAAACTGAAATGCATGTTATCAGCGTCTGTACAGAGCCATCCTATAATGACAAAAATCCAATCAGTGTTTGTTTTACAATCTCTGTAAAGGTTTTCCCCTTTCTCAGTTGAGCCATCAGACCATGTTAACTTACGTTTGGTTCTGAAGGGAACGTGCCCTTGATATGCCTAAATGCGTTTATGTTGGTGCGAATCATTCTTGATCCAGCCTCACCTACAGAAGTAGTGAGTATAACCTCTTTTAATGAATCTTTGCAAACCACCTTTCCTAATAATGTGCTAATTAGCAAGTTTCACTATGAGTACGGCTAAACGGAGATCCTCTGAGAGTGCCTTGGAAAAGAGGGGTGGGGTCAGCAGAGTTTGTGAAGATTTAAAGAGGAACAGATTGTTGTGAAAAGAGCTGTTTTTCACAGGGTAAAACGGGCATTTTTTACACTACCATTAAGACATTTTAAACAAACTATATTACAGACTTTCCATTAAGACCCTAAAGAATCATATCAGCTTGTGGAAAATTGGCTTTATATGACTCCTTTAATTTTTCTCTTTTAAAAAATTCATTATTTTTCACAATTACAGGAATACTGGTGTGTAGTATTCTATTACCATTCGAAGTTTGATTTTAGCAAAAAAATGTAAAAAAAAAAAAAAAGTAAAAATGAAAAGGTAAGATGATTACAATGTTGTTAAAGGTAGATCATTCAAACCTGTGATGCACTCACCATGTAGTATCTCCAGAGCTGGTGACTA
>JAUCMS010000044.1:4177917-4193781 GCA_032357445.1 Enteromius radiatus | reverse complement strand
AGTATAATCAAACACAGCTGGACTCAACTGAAGGTGTAGAACCATCTCAAGGATGATCAGAAGAAATGGACAGCACCCGAGTTAAATATATGAGTGTCACAGCTAAGGGTCTGAATACTTCGGACCATGTGATATTTCAGTCTTTTTTTTTTAATAAATCTGCAAAAATGTCAACAATTCAGTGTTTTTCTGTCAATATGGTGTGTTGTGTGTACATTAATAAAAATAGCTGCAATATAACAAATAGTGAAATATATATATATATATAATTGAATAAATATATAATTTGTGACTTGTTAGGCTGGACTAACCTTGTTTGTGGTGTAGCTGTCCCAAACGATGAGTTTGCCATCTTGTGAGGCACTAACTAGTAACCTTAATGTTAAAAAAAAAAAAAAAAGGTGGGGGAGGGGTTAAAGAGTAAACCACAGTTTATAATACACATCATAACACATACAAAAATATTAATAGGTGAACATGCAGTCAATGACTGATGCTTATAATATGAACAAACACAGCAATTGCTTATGGTAATTAATAACAAACACTGCAAGCAAATATGAACACAGACTCCACCCATCTAACAACTGTGTCTCCTGCCTAAAGCACTATAATAAATGCACAGGTGGAGAAGGGGATAGAGGGAGAAGGGAGGAAAAGAAAGACTGGAGCAGGAGGCAGCCTACATAATCCTAGAACACCCCTGAGTTGTGAGAGGCCTGCTGTATTATTCATTGAGTGTACACTGACAGAGGTGCAGGGTTCCTCTGAGAGTGCCCATCCTCCAGCCCACTCAATCTCTTTCTGTCAACTGACCTAGAATCAGTACCCCAGTGCATGGCGTAGATTTTGGCTAAATGGCCTCGGAGTGTCCGCCTCGTTCTCATTTGGATCCTTCCAACTGAATCCAGACCAGCTGTAATCTAAACACACACAGAACTCTTATTTTACAGTGACATTATTGAGCAAGCAGGGGACATTTTACCAATCCAAGGTGTGCTACACATCACTCAAATGCAGGGGGAAAAAAGCTGCATTTGTTGATTGTGATTATCTAAAATTAACAAAGCACTGACAAATGTGCAAAATTAAATGCCTTCAAAATGTACAAGAGCCATCTCTTCCATCGTAAAAAGAAATAGTCCAAATAGAAATGATGAAATCACCAAAGCCACCAGAGCGGGGGCTGAATGTTTAAATTTTGATGGAGGACTTGGCATGTAAGAGGTTGTTTAATATTTCAGCTCACTTAAGAGGATGTTCAGCATGTACATCAGCAGCCAATTTGCATGTCTGTGCTGAGCTCAGAAAGCAGGTGAGCATAGACATGCCCCATAGACATGGGTTAGACCAGTGCTGCTCTTATAAGGAGGGGGACCCAGCAGGCACGGCGACAGAGCTGCTTACCTGGGACAGGCTGGAGTCGCTGCATGCTTTCCTGGCGTCCTGCAATGGGAACAGCAGCATGTCAGAGTGAGGTCATTCTACTCAACTGGTAAACGGTAATGGTAAACGCCAATTATTTGCTGCTATGGGGTAAGTAATATGATCAAAATCTTAGATCATGATAGAAGTCATTCACGATTACAGTATATATCAAGTTATTTTTTTCTTTAAGTAGTGTTTTTATGGTATGGAAATTTAATGACATTGAAATTTTGAAAAAACTCACATCAATCTAATTTCACACAATTTTTTTTTTATATTAATACTGGCTTAACTAAGTGCATAAATAAAAATTCAAGCGTACTGAAGAAAAGTAAATAGTGAATGATAAAATAATAACAAAGAAACTAATTCCAGCAATAGGACAAAAGAAAAAAACATTTTAATATTGCAAGATTTTTTGGACATTCAAGTCTGGATCTGGTTCAAACAGACAACTATTACTTCAGCTTAATGGACACCATTACTGGACTAATGCAAATAAACTCTAAATGGCAAAACATCAGCCAATTAATCAGCACTGTCAATATATCAATCTACATCAAATTTAAAAGGTTTTTTTTTCCTCTGTCTTATGCTTGCCAAGGTTGCCTTTATGTAATAAAACATAGTATAAAAACAGTAATATTGTAAAACATTACCGCTTAAAATAACTTTTCTATTTTAATATATTTAAAAATGTAATTTATTCCTCTGAAGCCATACATAGTTTTAAAATACTGCAATTAATCGCATCCAAAATAAAGGTTTTTGTTTACATGTGTGTTTATTTTGCATATTTATTGTGTATATTTAAATACACACATACAGTATATATTGAAAAAATATTTACATGTATACATTTATATTCATATAATTTCTTACACATATATGTGTGTGTGTGGGAATTTATATATATATGCAATATAAATATATATATGCAATTAATCACGATTGATCATTTGACAGCACTATTTTAAAGATAAAAAAAAAATTTCAGACAGTACAGAAAGCTGAGTTTTTGGCTGTATCCATTGCATCCAACGTTTTCTCACTGACAATCCCCGCCTCAAACTGAGGACTTGAAGAACATGCAGAGTTTCCCTCTTTTAATCATGATCTTGTGTAATCATGTGCAATCAACTCATAAATACAATCATTTCAACATGACTTGAAAAACAAACCTACATAAAATGAGCCAAATGATTTAACTGAATGAGTGGCAAAATCATTTGAGCTGCCCAGCAAAGGCATCGGTTCTTACTCTGATCTGATTGCGTAGCTGCTCTGCCTCCTGCCGCAACTGCTCCAGCTCACTCATGGTCCTGTTTCACTCCTTTCCCAACTTTGACAATACTGACAAAGACCTGCAATGCACACACAAGAGCCAAGTCACATTAAAGAGTCAATAAAGCACTCAGGCTGGATTAATAATTCAAGCCACTCATGCAAACAATTTCCATATATTCATTTGATTGTCATGTCAGAGGTCTCACAGACCTACTAAAACAACCCCACTGGATACAATTTGTAAAAACACAGAAAGTGCTCCCGTACTAGACTGAATAGAACTAGGAACTGTATCATATATTTCAATAGAGGAACCAAACACTCCAGCTATTGCACTGCCAACAGAGAGCTGGGCACTCTGTGCTCCTTTGTTTAACGATGGGTAGCACTGCTTGGCACTGCCTACTAGTTGATTTCCCTCAATTTTAGCTAACACCATCCTAATAAGCAGACTAATTAAAATGTTTAAAACATTAGGAGGTTATATTGCAGTATGATACTCAGCAGCAATGAAAGCACGGTCAGTCAAAGGCTGCAAATTGATCAGTTAGTGAAACTGTAATATCAATACAAATGGCTAACAGAAGAACACAACATCTCTTCGTTTTAACTTTCAGAAACAATACCATTTTAGAGTGGCTTTAAAACAATCTAAGCTTTTCAGATTTTCTATTTTACTCAATTAATCTTACCTATAGCTTTCAGTCTAATTTCAGTTTAAAAGCAAATTCATATTAACTGAATAAAATGCACAATCAATATTGTGGTGGTTTAACACAGGGAACACCCCTTGAGGTTTACCCTGACCTCTGCGAAATCTACATTTCAGCATAAATTGTTTTAGGGAAGCACAGTAGCATGACTGCAAGCAATGCTGCTAAAACAGGAAGACTGCTGGTCCCAACCCTAGTAAACCAAATTACAGGAAAAGCAAGCAATGATCAGAGTGCACCTTAAGCAAATAACTTTCCCAAATTGAACACTGTAACTTACACATTAACGAAGACAAAATTTCATGTATACACAAAAAGCTCAGTTTGATTATAATAATGGAGTGGAGAAAATATTCCACATGCTCGTACTAGCTGGATTGACATTTTAATTCAAAATTGAATGTGTAAATCGGATATTCTGATAAATCCTCCTTAATCCAGATGTGTTATTACCCTGATTTAAGCTGACACTCGCAGCACGTTAAACCAGTCGCGATAAACGAAATAAATCTGTTGTGAATAAAGCATCGACGCAAAAACAGCAATTTGACCGTTAATTGTTACATCCGTGCTGTTTAATGCGATTAAATGTGATGTTAACATCGGCATTACGTTACATTTCACATTATTTCAAGGCAACTTAGCGAAATGTTTTGACAACACATTCAATAACACATGTTGCACTAATCAGAAACCTTAATACAAGACACTATATATGCGGAATAAAATGTATAAAATAACCTTTCCCTGCAGCTTTGTCATCCGTAACATCACAGAGTTAGTTTATGATTTGGTTAGTTTTGGTTAGCAAAGTGGCTAGCAAACGGTGAGTGTATCATGTCAGTTACTTCAGACCACCACACAAACATTGACACATTACCTGATATAACAACACTACAAAATCCTCCTGCCGCTTGTAAGGGTGAGCAGATTCTTTATTTTAAAATATTAACGCACTCATTTCGCATTATTTATATCCAACAACAAGGAACCGGGCTCCAAATTTACTAGTTTCAAGACAATTCACAGAGCGATTACCACACCCATACTGATATTGAGAGCATGGCAACAATTGGATGAAGGGGGGAAATGAATTATTCTAGTGCTTTTTAATAGAAGACATTCAGTATCCTTTTAGTAAAACTCAGTATATTATGTGTCTTATTACTTTTTATAGTATATAATCATAAAGCCTGTACGGTTTTATCAAAATAGCTTGAATTTATGTACGCCTACGTACTCGAGTCACCCGCGCTTGAAATGGTTCTGGCTATCAGCTTCCTCAATTATAAAAATGACTGAAGTAGTTTGATGCATGTGGATACAGTGTCAATGCATTTGATTTGTAACAATATATATGCAGACCTAGAAGAAAAAAACTTAGACATAAGAACAGAATTAAAAATAATAATAATTTATATACATAATCTATACTTTCAGTAATTATTAAAAACATGTGGATTGATGATATTAGTTGTACAGCAAAGGTTTTTTATTTGTACTCTGTCACAGAATATATTCTAAAAAAGATTCCCACTTATTTAAAGCCACAGGGTACATTGGGTGGTTGCCAATTTTCCGCTTCTAAGATTAAGTTTTATTTCAGAGGCAATTTGTTCGTAAATAAATACATGAAGAATAATAAATGTAATAAATAAAAGGTTATTTGGAATTTAAGTTGTTGTGATATTTAAGGTCAATATACAAATATGCATTAGTGAAGCCATTTGTGGCATGCCTTGGATTAACAAATGCAAACTAGACAATCACTACTTCATCATCTCACTCCTGCTGCTCTATAAACCCTGTGTAGAGCACTCAAATCTAGCAGTAATTAAGTTACAAAAACCAGTAGTAAGTGGCATTTAGCATTACCTAGTGTGCTGAAGTCCACTGGTGAGAGATCAGTTAGTGGAAGCACCTAGCTCCCTCTGTAGAGTATGTGCTGATGGGAGCGCTGTCACCGGGATAAGCAGTGGGGACTTTAGTTAGCAGCCAGCACATCTACACTAAGAGCTGCTGGTGACAAGGTGGGGCTGGATGGGGGAGGCTGAATAGTGAAAGTGGGAAGATGAGGTCTTAAAGAGACAGTAGATGTCACTGTTTGTTCAGTTGGTCAGTGTCACAACTGAGAATATGTTAAACAGAACAATATGGACTGCCCTGTGCATTTAATTATTTACCATTTGTTCACATTATCTGTGTGTATATGCACAAAAGCAGCGATGATTCCTGCACGCGTGATCCCTACGTATTATAGGCCTGTCAATAATTTATTAAAATGGAAAGCTTTTCCATGTAGTGCATTGTCAACACTTTCATTTCAAGTGCTTCATTGAATCGCTTGCTGTAAATTATGTTTATATGTGCTGAATTTGCTGACTAAAACATGCCCACTAGCTTGATTTCACACATCCTGCTACACTAGATGATCATTATTTATGTGTCACATTTAATATTGCATTTATGTATCGCATCTGATATTAGTTCGCTGATGACAGCTCAAATATCACAAAAGCAAACAAGAGATAAAAATTTATAATGTTCCTTGTCTGTTTCGATTATGTTATTAATTGATCTTTATATCACATCTATGTCATATGTACACTTACAAACTACTACTACATATACTGTAAAACATTACTTTGGTGTAAAGCTGCTTTGCAATGATATGTATCATGAAATAATATTTGAATTGAATTGAATAAAAGTCAAATTAAGGGCTGAGAATTTCCACACAGGTACCGTGTCCATCCTAAGCTACTGACAGCACTAAACGGATTCCAGTTACAAAAGAAGTATTTTGAGTCGGTATGTATCGGAGAATGATATGAAAGGTCATGAAACATGAACCTGCTAAATCATCCACCTCACATCCTCGCTGTTCCCTAAAATCCTAAAGAAATCCATATGCTAATTTAAGCCGTTCTCCTTTTCAACCACACAGCTTTATTTTCAGAGGCTTGTTGATGTGTAAGGTGTCTAAAATTTCAGCTTGTGGAAAAAATAATCTTTAATAACCCATATCAGATTTAATGCTTACAGTATTTAAGGCCATCCAAGGTTATGTCTTAATTTGTGCATAATGTAATGGGTTAAAGGTTACATTTGTACTGCTGCATTACTTCAGACAGAAGAAAAGCAGTGTTGGGTATGTGCCTGTGGGGGGGTGCTCCGCTAACATCATTTCTAAATCATTTAAAGGTCAGGGATCACCATGCACCCTTGAATTTGAAACAAAACAAAGAGATACCATCATATTTCAGATCTTCTAAAATACAGCTTTAATAAATTGGTTATAAATGCATCTTGATTATATTACACGTTAATGCAGGAGAGATTGAAAGAGACATGCATACATTTTATGAGTGTTCATTCCATGAAGTTAGCTATTTTACAAATAAATAAATAATTACATTTCCTTCTGCGATTCTACAATTTTAGTAATTATAAGTTTCATAACAGCTCTGGTCATAGCAAAACTAGTGTGATTTACTACAAGACAAGTGTCATCAATGCCCGCATACTGTGCTCATACATGGCATATGATTTGAAATATTACATATATAGTATGTTTGTGTTGGAATTTTGGTCTTTCAAAAAAAGTATATTAATAGTAGTCACATTCATTAATTCATAGTTAAAATATGGGACCATAATAAGAGAGGGAAATCTATTTTGTGTATCATACATGCAATTACCAGACTTCCCAAATCGTTTGTAATATTTAAATTGAAGGTGCAATCTAATGAAGCATCTTTATCTGTCTTTTTATAATATTAACCGTTATTAATATCTTTAAACACTGTGTCTCATTCAGTGCCATTCAATAATCTCGGCTGACTCCTGTTACACAGACTTTACTAAAAATGCATAGTGGCAAAATTATAAAGACACCAAAGATTTTTGGTCACCTTAGCCAAAACAAAACAAATAAACAAAACAGCGATGCTGGTTTGCATAGTTATGTCTTCAAAGAAAATATCCAGCCTATTAGTATATAAAGGAGCTGAAATCATAACATGCACATGGCTTCTTTGAAGTAAACCATCATATCTCATCATATTCAGTCACATGAAATGCACTTCAAACTTACCAGGCAAAACAACTGAAATATATGACATGTTGTTCATAAATTTGTGAATGTATTTAGTCCTTTTGGGCTAACGGTCTTACATAAACTCACTCACTTTCAACATGATACTGCTTTTGCGGTGACCTTTCATGCAGAGTCTTTGAAGTTGCTTCCCACCGAGTCCTGATCCAGAATGCCCAGGAGCACGTGGCATTAAAAGGGGCTTGCTGGAAGACAGATGGCCCAGGGAACACGCCCTGCTCGCACACCTGGGCACAGATCACCCTGAAAGGGTGTCCTAAAGTGAAATTCAGCTAACATTATTCCTCACGCTGCACTTGGCCTCGCCGTGTTTAATAGAGGATTAACTGACTTTATATATGGCTAGACTTTTATGAGCTAGACAACAGTGCCATCTCGTGGTGACACACATTAATTACCATTGTAAGATGAACAGATTGAAAGCACAAAACAAAGGTTCTTCACAACTGGCCGTAATAAGTAGTTAGGTTTTAAAGAGGATATAATATTCAGTTCTAATCCACAAACTAAACAAAATTCCTCCTATATTCCCCAACGAGGTTTGGTTCATTTTTCTCAAGTATACAAAGTTTTCAGATAACCTTAAAAATATTAGAGTAAAATATAACTAACATCAAGAAAAAAGTGCTTTTGCTCTCACGCTCTTTAACATTTATTCCTCTACTTTCAAAAACCCATCACTTACCCATTCTGTTTGTGCTCTATGCAATATAAACACCATCTTCAGTGGCCTCTGAAGAAGGCAAAGGCTGCCCAAAAATACAATAAAATTAGCTGTGCATATTCCGCATACCAAACTGACATCCCGTATTCATTTGAGCCTAACTTTGTGCCTACTGTACGTGAATGATAGATATCACCGGTCCAAGTTTAATCACATGTCCATGTTGAAGGCCCTCATTAGGAGGTCCAGATCTCCCACGCTGGCTGCCTGGAAAAGTTCTGGTTGGTTCATGAGGGAGAGGGCAATCCGCAGAGCTGCCCAGATGTTGCTGGACATCACCTGATGACTCTTGCTCTTTCTTTGCTGGTGCAGAGCTGTCAGGAAGTTGTTCACTGCCTCCCTGCAGGAGAAAAGAGAGAGGTCAAACATGCTTACATCAAAATTGAACGTTTTTTCAGCCTTCTGCTGTAGCTTATTAATATCCACACTGAGGAAACTTTTTTTTCCCTCCCCCATCAACCCTTGCTCAGTGGTTCGGTTCATTACCGATGTGCCCCTAGGTTGATGCAGCTGATGCCAAGGTTGTATCTCGAACGGATGAAGCCTGGCTGGAGCTCCAGAGCTCTGGTGTAGGCCTCCACTGCCTCCTCACTGCGGTCCCCATTTGCTAGCGTGGCCCCGAGTCGATTCCACAGCAGATAGTCCTACGAAATCACAGTTTTTCATCCGAGTCTATGGAACGTTTTTTTCAGTATTTTATTCTGCATTATAAAGACTGGCCATAAATTATTAGATTCATTATTACATCATAATATTATATTATATTATAAACTTTATTACTATAGCACCTTTCATACAATGCAGCTCAAAGTATTTCATAATAGAAAAGCATTACTTTACATAAAACAAGAAAAATACCATAATATAAGATAAAAAATTAAGCCAATATTGTTCACTGGTGTGGATGCTAATATCATGATCTTTACTGATATCTTTATAGTTATTGTTCTTGGTGTGAACGGCCTTTAGGGTTAGGGTTAAAGTAACAGTTGATATTAAAATATATTTTTAGTTCACATTTATAACAACCCAACTGGCTGCCCACTGCTGTGTGTTCACGTTGTGTGTGGTTGTTCACTTCTCACTACTGTGTGTGTGTGTGTGCACATTGGATGGGTTAAATGCAGAGCACAAATTCCAAGTATGGGTCACCATACCTGGCCACAAGTCACTTCACTTCACTAAGAGAATTTTAAAATGATGATGAATAGGACCTTCTGGCTCACCTCAGGTCGGACAGAAAGTGCAGCATTAAAGGCATCGACAGCTTTGTCAAACTCTGAGCTGAGGTTGAAGAGCACACCAAGGCCTGTCTGAAGATCAGGGTCCACTCCTTCAGCGTTCTGCTGCACTGCTTCCTGATACAGCTCCAACACCTCCACCAGCTGAGAGCTGCATAACGCATAACACCATTAGCAACAAACTGAACAAAAGTGAAAACTACGCTGGATGATAAGAGGATATATTGTGGCGATAATATAAATGATCAATCAGCATTGATTCTAACATGATATCTGTGCAGGCATGACTGCTTAAAGCTGCAGTCCGTCATTTTTTTGTGTTTTAAAATGTACAAAACTTAACCACTGCTGCTGAGACTTGGGGGGGGTTGATGGGGAACTGGTATTAAAGTCCAACAAACCAATCGGGGCTAAAGCGGTTCCAAAAATTACAACTTTATTTAAACCAAATCCTTTGACAGTGAGTAAAACTGAAATAAGCCTGGCTTATCTGGTTAACATATTTTATGAAACAGGACTCAAGGCATTAAAAGTGATGCGCATCCCCATTATGCAGATGTTAATTCATGTGAGTGAATGTGAATCATACCATCCGAGAGTGGAGATTGGGGATATGGAGGACCCTCTGCGATGAGGCAATGGGGAACCGTCTAGAGGGCTGCGGTCCTGGAGTAGATGTCTGTATCTGGGGTTGTATCTGATCCAGCGGTGGAGAGCCTCACAGGCTTCCGGCTGCTGTCCTGTGTTGGTCAGGCTCACTGCCAGGGCCATCAGGGCCTTCAGATTGTTTGGGTGCAGTTCCAAACATCTATTTGAACAAAGACAATCAGACAAAACATGGCAAAATTAGGTCAGTGGAGTACTGAGTTGCTGGGTTTGGGGTGGGACTACAATATCCTTAAACAAAAATACAAAAAGAATTGTTCAGAAAACTGGCTCTCAAAGCATTAATGCAATTTTTTCACACTTCATGGAACATGTCTGAAAATATAAGGCTTTTGGCTCTGCATAAATAAAATAAAAACACCCATTATTGTTTACTCACCTCTGAAGGCAAACAATGGCTGCCTGCTCATTCTCATTCTCTGCTTGTGTGGTACCTAAAACCTGCCAAGCCTTTGTAAAAGGAAAACAAATCAATTTTAAAACAAACGTCACATAAATTATTAGAGCAAACAGAAATAAAACAACTTGAACATACACGTACACTTGAAGGTCACTGGGGCTGCTGGTTTTCTGTAACATTTTGTTGTTCCCTCTCTTTATGTGCTGGGCTAGTACATTTAATGGCACGTTACTCTGGGGGCGATGGCAGTAGACTTTAATGTGGTTTTGATTCAAGTTAAACAGGATCATATTCATAAGCCATCCCAGAGGTTTACGCCATCTGTCTGGCATCGCCTTGGCTCATAAAGCATGGATAATTTCATTAAATATTTGATGGCGCTGACTGGGCAATAATGAGATATAGCAGGGGATGTGAAGAAGAAAACGGATTTGCACTGGCAATCACATATGCTTGCTTTGGGCGCTGAAAATATAAAAAGTCAGTTACTGTTTTTTGTTTGTGAGGTGATAAAGCATTCTGTGTAAACTGAGTTGAAAACAGGACATGATTGTGTTGCATGATTCTAGTGGATTGCTTTCATGTCTACCGATTAAAGACATGAAATCTCAAAATCCACTAATGCTCTGAATATAAAATTCTTAAACTTTTACAAATGGCTGTAATTATTTAATAAAAAAACACAGGAATAATTTTATTGTGTTACAATTTATACTACAGGCCAGTTTAATGCTTGATTCTGATTTCCTGATGAAACGCATGGTAGTATGGTCCAGTTCAATAGTACCTTACTGAAGAGCCCCCCCCCCCACACACACACAAATGTTCAAAAAAATAGGCTGTAGTTCTTTTGCAGTCTTTTACCTCTGAGTCTTGAGGGTCTTGTAAGATGGCCGCCTCCAGTAGTAGTACAGCACTGTTCAGATCCCCATCCCTGCATTTCTGCAGCCCCTGTTCAAAGGCATTGGTGTAGTCTTTGTAAGGGTTACTGGTATGGAAGTAGTAACCCTGCAAGCAACAGGACCAAAAAAACAAGCTTAAAGAAAACAATAAATATGTTTATTTCTGTAGAATAGAGCAGGCCTGATTATAAGCATTTAATAAATCTGGAGAAGTAAATACAGTAGTGGTATGTTGATAATTAGATCATGCTGAGGTCTTTAATATTGCAGTGGAAAGTGAAGTCAGGCTAATCAGAGGCGTGGGGAGAAGAAAAGGGCACAGGAACTCACTTCAAATGATCCACTGCAAAGCCATATGCCCAACATTCACACCATCCAACAAAAATAAACTAACACTCAAATGAATGCAACAACAGATCGCACCATCTTGAAAATCAAATAAAAATTTAATATACTAAACATCTAAATAAATACAAAAAAAAGTAACACTAGGTTTTCAACTCCTGTCAAGCCTGCTGAAATGAAAATAGTGTGCACACATATCATTATTATTACTGTAATCTTCAAGCAAGACCATAAGAAAGCCTTTGAGGCGTTTTTGCCAGGACAAACCATACAATAAGAACAACTCTGCCATTCTCTTATTTATATAAATCTTAAGAGATTTTCAATGACTGCACAATCTTACTAACTTCTAGCAACCACCCAAAACCCCCTAGCAACTTAATAGCAGCATCACTGTCCATCAGCCTCCCGAAAAACCATAACAACTGCATAGAAATGCCCTAGCAACTGGAGGTTGTATCTCTAAAGAAGCTCTAGCATAGACAGAACAGTAGTTTTTGGCTGTATCTGAACATTCTGTTTGGAAGCACACAATGATGAAACATAAGAGAATTTTAGATGAAAGACAGCATTATCCAGCATCTGGAGTCTATAACCTTTGAAGTGATAATCTACCACTGTATCAGTTCTGCCCTCATAGAAAATGCAATACAGAAGGCTGTGATTATTAAAATACATTCACGCGGTGGTGTGGAACACTACCTTTGATCGGTTAACAATGAATATAGTGTTTTCCGCTGGTTAAAGGTGCTGTATGTAATTGACTGACTATACCAAATAATAATGTTATTGAAGATATTTAAAGGGTTAGCAAACGACTGGGTCAGAGATCGCAGATTCTACCCAACCTAAAAAGCATTCATCTAAAAAGCTCTGTTTATTATAAAAGCCTTTGACCAGATATCAAAGCTTTCAGACACCTTAGTTTCAAGGAGAAAATACTCTGCAATGGTGTTGAATGGTGAATTTGCAATTTATGCATATTAAGAAATGGCATATATATATATATGCACATGTAAACATTAACCACTGATGCAGAGCATTCGGATTGGTTTAGAATACCTTCTCAGTGGGTGAAAAGTTGAGTGGAACCAGGCCTTCACTGTCAGCGTCCTCCAACCAGTTCCTCCGTGCCAGCTCCTCCCACTCTGCTTGCATTTTATCCCAGAACTCAGTGTCTGACTGTAGGAGACAGTTTAACAACCCTTTAGGACACAGCCGGTATTGGAATATCATATAAAACATGACCCTGTAGAGCATTACAGAGAGATGTTACTTTGGCATCTATTTAATAACTTTTTCCAGCAGGGAATACTAAGGATAGACTTCATAGCACGCATTTTAATTGTTCCACATAGGACTCACAATCCTGCTCCAGTTTTACGAGCACATATTGTTTATCAGCTATAAAAGCTGCAAACTGATTAGAAGCAGCAAGGTCAAAAGGTCAACTAACTATATTCCTCTTTATGGATTCACCAGAATATAATCTGCAAGAATCACATTTATTATTGGATTACAGACAGGCCTCTCAACATTCATAGAGTATCTAGTTCTTATCAATCTGACAGGTCAGCAAAAGCATCACACTATGTATGCATGTGTATTTTTACACACAGTTCTTTGTGTAATATAAGATATGATCGTTCCGGGCAGATTCTGGTTACAGTCCATCATTTACGTAAGAACCCTTAAGGAAAGTAAATGACTCTCTCAGACTGTGTGGATGTGCATATGTGTGTAGATTTGTCTTACAATTGTTATACAGGCACATACATTCATAAACAGAGACAGAGAAAGAGAACGAGAGAGGGAGATATCATTAATATCGGATTATTCTGTAACACTTTATTTGAAGGTGTCCTTGTTACACACTAATATAACAACGATTAAGTATGCATAATTGCACGCAAGTAACCCTAATATTAAACCTAACCATATAGTAAGTATATGTAGTTAATTAATATTACTTAGTACTTAAATGCATCATTACACTGTAACAAGGACACCTTAAAATAAAGTGTAACAGAATATTCTTGTGCATGTAATAACAGTTACTGTCACAGTCTTTGCCCATTTATGTCTTCTCAAGGGCTACTGCATCACTTTCATGAATGAGGACATTTATTTTAGGCAAACACTGTAAATAATCCTTTGAACTTCATTCATGTTCATGACACTGATCTAAAAGGCTTTTTATTCATCTATCTATGCAGTTGTGCATGGTTTGTTAGTGTGTGCTCCACATAGCATTCTTTCTTAGCTTACTTTGGCTCCCTTAAGAGTGCTGCTTGAATAACCCAATTCTTAAAGCAAAACTGACTGGAATATCTTTGGGTTTTTATTTTTCTTGGCAGCTCAAATTAATCTTACAACACACAAGCAATCCACCTAGAGCCGATTCACTGAGTGTTTGCATTAAAGAGGAGTGAGAGGAAAGTGCTGTATCTGTGATGAAGATATCCACTGGAGGGGCCAATTAATCATAGAAAATCCTGCGCACTGAACACAATCATGTACAACAAACAGACACATACACACTCATCTTTCCCATTTGTATGACTGATTCAAATGGTATAAATCAAATAAATAAATGTGTCTGTTATCAGCCCAATGGAATTTGGATGATCAATCTTTTCCTTGAATGCCTGCGGTTCCCTCAAGCAGTTCTGTCACCATGACGAAGAGATACCATGCAGATTCAATACCACAAGGGTTCTCCAGAGTCATTCATCTGTACTCAAATAATCCCCAACTAGCACAGAAAACCGGCACAATAGCTTTATAGTTTCAACAAGAGTTTTATTATTAAATGTGTTTATTTTTGGTTTAGGTTATAATATGCACTAAATAAAAGCTTTTGTACTATAGCAATTAATCTGGAAGTAAAGTAAAGAAAAAATCTTTTGGAAAATCTTATTTAAAACAAATGTAACCTAGAGACTAAGAATTTGTATTGTTGGGTATGACATAAAACCTTTGTAAAAAGTTTAAATTAAGTGAATCTTAAAATGTTATTTGAAATAAAGAGCACTATACAGGTGGAATAATCATATGCACCTGTTACTAATCAAGAACACTACTTAACCTGCTCTCAAACTCACACTCATGGTCTGGCCTTGTATGTATACAGTAATCAACATTTGTAGTGGATCAAAACTTAAAAGCGTTCTTGTCTTAGGACACATTTTATAGATGAAACTTTTTTTACCCACTTCAAATGTTGACTACTGTATACTACGCTGCAGACATGTCACTAACTAATTCTTTTTACCATTCCAGCATAATCTCCCTGTGTCTGTGTGGCCCTCATCATTCCATCTGCATCATCTTCCATCACCTGTGTCATTAACTCATAAATTTGAACATTCTAAAATTATACAAGTTATTGACCTTGACAGATATAGTGGTCTAATGTGTCCCCTCTATTACCATAACTTTCTGTTTTCTGCAAAAGTTTTTTTCCATATTGTTCGAAATTGTTTGTATTGTATTGTTTCCATGTTGTGCGTCAGGTGACCCAGGTTCAGCATAAAATCCTATGTGAATCCTTAATATATACAGTGGGTAAGTAAATTATTCAGACCCCCTTAAATTTTTCACTCTTTGTTATATTGCAGCCATTAACTAAAATTCCTTAGTTAACTAAAGTTCCTTTTTTCCTCATTAATGAACCCACAGCACCCCATATTGACAGAAAAACACAGTTGTAGACATTTTTGCAGATAGGTAGAAGCACCCTTCTGATCTAATACAGATCTTTTTGGGAAAGATGCAACGAGTTTTTCAATCTGGATTTGGGGATCCTCTGCCATTCATCCTTGCAGATTCTCTCCGGTTCTGTCAGGTTGGATGGTTGGTGGACAGCCATTTTTAGGTCTCTCCAGAGATGCTCAATTCGGTGTCAGGGCTCTGGCTGGGCCATTCAAGAACAGTCACAGAGTTGTTGTGAAGCCACTCCTTCGTTATTTTATCTGTGTGCTTAGGGTCATTGTCTTGTTGGAAGGTAAACCTTCGGCCCAGTCTGAGGTCCTGAGCACT
>JAUCMS010000044.1:4127590-4147702 GCA_032357445.1 Enteromius radiatus | reverse complement strand
TAGGTGTAATGGTGTTTCTACTGTACAGACCGAATATTCTATTGCCCTACACCTAAACCTACCCCTTACAGGAGACTTTCTGCATTATTAGATTTTCAAAAAACTTAACTCTGTGTGTTTTATAAGCTTGTAACCATGGGGACCTGACAAATGTCCCCACAAGCTCAAAATTACTGGTATTCCTATCTTTGTGGGGACAATAGGTCCCCACCAGGATATAAAAACAAGTCCACACACACATATATGAATGATCTTTATATTTCTGAAGGATCATGTAACACTGATGTTTGGGGTGATCAGAGGAATTAATCACATAAAATATATTCATATAGAAAAGAGGTATTTAAGTAATATAAATGTTTCACAATATTACTGCTTTTGCTGTATTTGGATACTTTTATGGATTGGTAAATATATATATAAAGGGAATTTTCAGGATGAATAAGTAATCGCCATGTTATAAAATATTCGTTATATATTTGTTAATGTTTGTAAAAACCTTTTGTTTTAAATGACAAAAAGTCTCAGATTTTCAGTAGTCTAAGATTTGGGGATTATTGAAGTTAGCTATTACTCGGCAACATTTAAAGAGAAACCTATAAATAGGACTCTGAGTAAAAGACAGCAAACGTGGTGAACAGACATTGATTTTACTAGAGGTTTTAGTCAGTGGGTGGCGCCACATACAAAGCCAATAGTTTCTTGTTGAAAATGTCCTTTACATGGGTTTCTGGAACCATGGAGATAAAGACGAGTCTTAATGTAGAGAAAGAAGTGTAGCAAGGGACCTGTCTGCTTGTGTGCATGTCTCTGTGGTACACAACATAGATTTACTGAACGCCTGAAAGCACGTTTCAACGTGATCCTCAGGAATAGGGTCTCTTGTGACTATTAAAATCTCACTGGATTAGAGTGAGCGCTCTACAGGAGGTGTTTGAAGGGGCTTAGCGCATTATCCCATTGGTAATATTCATGTGGAGGAGGAGAGTATGGAGAGGGTGGAGCCAGTGAAATACTGCATAATACCACACCCCCTTTTTTCCTTCAGCCTATAGAATTCAGTGGTATTTTTTGAACACAGAAACCCTTGATGGGTGAGTGGCTGCATTCTGTCTTATAGGTTGCCTGTGTGTTATTGGAATGTATTCCATATATGTTCTCTTGGTCCTGGTTTGATGATCTGAACGTGCTGCGGAGAATGCTTTAATATGCAAATTTGAATGGAGGAGATGTCTGTCACAAAGCCACCCCCCACCCTCCCTTTCCTCAATCCTCTCTTGCCCCTCCCCTCACCGGCCATGCATAAACAACAGCAGATTACTACTCAGCTGGTCCATCTCCATGGAAACGCTGACCTCACACTGGGACGAGCGATCTGGGCCAGTCACCATGGCGATTCGCCAGGACAGTAGACTTGGTCTCTTACCTATAGCTCGATGCAGCTTTGCTACTATTTCTGGAGGTCAACAGTACATCGTTCTCGGATCATGCTGTCTTTTCCCCACCATGCACTGTATGCTGCAGATAATTATTTGCTGTGCTGCAGCTCAATAACCATGTTAGCGCTAGCTAACTGTGCGCAAACGTTAGATGTGTGACCTACATCCCACTTCAAAGTCGTGATGCTCTGCAGTTTGTCTGCGGTGTCCTTGCCACAGAAACTGATCTACAGAAATACACCCTGAAGTATTTGTTTAGTCATTTGCATTGTATAAACGTTTCATATTTTAAACAGAACGCAGCATGCACTTCATCTGACGAAGAGCATTTTATGTTCCTAATACAGTTGAGTATTTGCAAGGCTAAGGAAATGGAACCATATCCAAAACTGAATGAAACAACTTATAGCGTCTTACTGTACAATACAAAAAATGTCCCAAATGTAGTCATCAACAGATTATATTTTTAAAGTAGTGCCAATCGATATAGGTGGTATTCGTCAACCACAGTCAACCTGAAGGTGCGTTTTCTTTCCAGGTTGAATTCGCTCCCCTGGAGATGAATTGATGAATTGGTGCCATCCGTAGTCAGAGAAGGCCTCCATATTAATTTACTGAGTGGATTTAATTAACCTGTTTCTTTTTTGTGGTACCCTCATTATGGTGTCAAAAGGGATTTGGAAAGCTTGCCCTAGTTTGGTTAATATTGCTCCTTTCTTCGTCTTCCTTTTTCCTCCGTTTGCCATCGTTTAGGTCACACTCGAGGCAAGCTTGCAGAGAGATCCGGCCTGGCTTTGGTGTTCGTAGGTGTCTGAATTCTCAGTCCGCTCTTTCTGTAGACAATCCCTCCTATTTAAAAGTGTGCTCTAATTGCAAATCCATGGACTCTGAAACGTTGAGAAATGGATGGACTGTTTAGCTTCCTGCTACCTAAGGAAACACTCGTGTCTTTGTTTCTTACTAGAAATACAGGAATGCTAAGTGGAATTTTGGAAGTGTGCTAACCTTAGCTTCTGGTTCACAAGTAGGTACAAAATTTGAATGGTGCCTTTTCATCGCTCCTCACACATCATGGAGAGATGTTATGCAATGAGCTGTATAGTTCATGCGAGTTTCTAAGGGACAGGAGGAATTAGTGCTAATTTTGGACTGAATACTTTAGGCCGTGATTATATTTAGTTTGTTACATATGCCTTTCTAGTTCCTTTTCATGAATAATGATTAAACACTCAATAAATAAAGGTACTTTCTTGACATCTATGGTTCTGTGAAGAACCTTTAATATCCATGGGATATTTCAGCTGCACAGGAACTATTCGGATGTTTTTTACACTAAGAAAATAATCTTAATCTCCCCTCCTCTTCTTTATGGAACCCAAAATAGTTCATGGCATCACAAAAAACTACGTTAAGGAATATTTTGATCTTCTTTCTTGACATATCTTTGAACTAACTTAAAAATACATTGAAGAGTATTTCTGCAAATCTTTCTTCAGTTGGCATTCTCTGAAAATACAAAGCTAGTTGCTTTTATTATGTAAGTAGCAGCAGCTTCCTCTTTTATTGTATGTCAGGAAACGGGCCCTTAGTCCCTCCATGTCGGTTCCCACAGGTACAGCATCTGCACATCAGCCTCGGTGCACGTGGCTGGCCTCCGTGTGGACAACTGATAGAAACAGCTATTTAGTTCTGACTGTGTTTAGCACAATGGCTCTGCTAACATTAGTCAGCTTGACATTTTCCTCTTCAACTCCTCACAAAGTCTCTCAATTCTAATTGTGCTGTTTTGAGGTCCTCCATCTAGACAAGTTTTGCTATAAAAATAAAAAAAAAAAGCTTTTGCATTAGACGATTTTGCCTTGCAGATCTTAATGCGAGCTTGCAGTTGATTGTTGGGAGGTGCAGGGTTTATGCAGACAAAAGGATTGGAGAGGTTGGGTACACCTAACCAGAGAAAAGTATGTTGTTTTTACTGGAAGAGTGAGTTTTGAAACACTATGAGGTCAAAGAAAACAAATCGGTCACAATAATAGTTTTCACTTCTCTTCTCAAATGGGAAAAAAACCCCTGAAACCTCCAAAACGGTGGTTACTGGAATCTGCAGTTTTGCTTAATATCTCCTTGTGAAGATTTCACATTGGGATCAGGGTGGTCAAGTGAATTCACCAACAGAAATATGCTTACTTTGACAGTGACTTCTATGTTCGCTGTGCTTCTTACATCACTGAACTTTTCACAAATGTACATTTTGGCCTGCAAAATTTCACTGAAGTGACCTTAATTTAAAGCTCCCGTTCATTTTTATATGAGCAGACTCCTCCTCCGTATCATATCTCTGGCTCTGCTTAGATATCCAATCACATTACAGTTTTGCGTGTCTTTCAGTGGAAAGCTACGAGACTCTGTTGCATGTCATAGGATCTGTTGCATCTCACCTTCCTTCTACTTTGGGTTAAGCAGACCCCTGTGCGTTTATCAGGTCTACTCCCACTAATGACTCTGTTTGGCACAGATGGTGAGCACTGAGGGTCTCCAGGCTTTGACACACTGAGTCAAGGCTGATTAACGGAGTCTCTCAGGGCTCTTCCCCTGTGTGATTACATGGCCTAAAGCCAATATAGAGGACTTTCCCTATGATGACTTACTTTAAAATTAAACGGGTCACATTTCGTTGTCATTAAGACCCATTGCTCTAATTAGGTGCATAATACTAACCACAACTGGACTCTAGTTCTACAACACAACATGTTTCCCCTATATTTATATTCACCTCAGCAACATTTGAGCCTCAAAATCAGCTCTCAGTTCTCAGTTGCAACATAATGACTGCAACTGACATAGCACATCATTCAGCCAACAAATTTTACTATTAGTTTAACCATGCTGTGATAATGCATAAACTACACCTCAACTCTCACTTAAGATGAATATTTAATGAGCAGTTCAGCAAGACACTCCCATGCTTCTGTTGCTGGCCCCCAAGGGTTTCAACTTACAGCAAGAGGGGGGAGGGCCACGGAAGGACTAAAACCCTTAGACTTAAAGCAAATTTTCCCTCCTTTTTTTCTATAGGAGTTTCATACTTTGTTTTGCATATCTATTTTTAACTAATTCTAAATATAAATGTACTCTTTTTTTTCTTCTTGGGTGGATTTATATCATTACATTTGACTGCTGATGACTTTCTTTGTCTATAGATTGGGATCAGTTGTTTGAAAGCTTAAAAAATTACTTTCGCTTCCTGCAATGATTTATAATGCTAATGCTAATGCAGCTCCCAGGCATCTCTTTATATGACACATTTTGATCTCTTGAAACTTCTCTAAGGACTCAACCTTCACTTCACTCAGAGATCATATTTATCCTATACATTGGTTCGCCGCCTTGCATAGTATATTTGCTTTGTTAAGTATTGGGGGAAGGGAACAGATGTGTAAGATGAAGTACCTTCAAGGCACAACAAACAGCACATGTTGGGTACTTTTTAAAAAGATAAATTATAGGACGTCATTAAAGCACAAAATGAGTTAAACTGCTTTGCATAAACAAAACATGCAAGAACATGATAAACTGCACCTGTAACATTCCTTTCACCCACATGTGAACTTATTTTTCTACTGGGTGGTGTAAAGCGGGTTTTATCGAGGTTTGTGATTTTGAAGCGGATCCAGATGGTGCTCCTGTCCGTGTTTTTGTGCTTGCCTTCAATTGTTGGGTCGGATTTCACAGTCTCCTCGCTTGCTCCTGTCCGCCATTTCGCGTTGTTCCGCAGGGCTCATCGCAAGTCGCGTCATGGAAGAACAATAAAGCGTCTTTGTTTCACTGCAGCTGACAAGTGGAAACGCTGAAGAGGCAGTGCACGATATCATAAACACATACGAAATACACAATACACCCTGCATGCCAATAAAATGCTAATGATAACAACAGTTTCCTATTTGATTCTGTACCCCCATTTGAGATTACATCCAGTACCGGAAATAAGCCATTTTTGTAGTTTTCTATTTATATTTAATAGGCTGTTCTTTTAGGTAAATTTTGGGAGTGATACAAAAGTATATACATAAATCCCAGTACCATTTTGGCTCAGCTTAAGCTTATGATGTTTGTTCTGCATATGCAGTATTTTATAAACGTGAGCACTTGACATTTGGGTGGGGTGAAATCATTTAGGTTGTTAAAACCTTTATTGTGTCTTCTAACCCTAATACATTACAAAAGCAAGCAAAGGGTCGTCTTTCTTATTGTACTTTGCATTACACATGGCTGTATTTAAATGGAAAGACAGACAGACTGCAGTTAATTGCTGAAGAGGTCTTGGTCTTCGGAACAAAGCGCGAAGAATTGAATATTCATAAGTGAGTTTAACTTTTTGCACAAAACTATTTTCCCCTTCAAATGACACATACAATAGCCTATACCACTTCTCTATAGGCTCCTTAATCTCACACTTTCTTTATATTTTTGTTCGTGATCTGAAATAAAGTAGGTTAGGGAAACAACCCTGTAGTTGGTTTTGATGGTTTTTAGCAATCCTCAATTATTCTTGCTGTTAGAAGATTCTCTGCTTTACGTGGACAATGTGGAAAAAGTAATCCCATACCATTTTATTTATTCTCACATATGCTATCCTTACAAAATGGAATAGGCTTGAATCTTTCCAGATTTCTTGGCCGTACGTGTAATTTCTTATCATGCAGTGTCTCAAATATAACACTAGATGGTACTAAATTATCTTTCTTGGTAAACTTTTAGGCAGGGGACACTTTTAAAGAAAATACTGGATAAGAGTTCATAAGTAAATGAATGCCAAATCACTACGGCCATACATCCCCATCACTATTATAAATTCAATCTTATTTCACTGACCACGTGAATAGGTTTTGGCCTTCATGATTTACCTAGCTTTATTTTTTACCTCATGAAAATTTATTGAAACTATATTTGGGAATTCACAGTATTTATATAAAAAATCCTTTGCTCTGCTTCATTCTTAGAATATGTTGGTGGATGTAGAATTCTAATAGTCTACAAACGTGAAGCTGCATAATATGCTTGATTACTACAGAGTGTACAACTGACATGTCTGATTCTGTAATGCGTTTATGAACAGTAGTTTCTATAAATAAATGCACTACGTTAGGCCTATATTTAAGCCTTATTGGCAGTATGCTTTCCCCCAAATTGAGCTCACAGACGATTCCACCTCACAAATGAATACTGTTTGTTTTGTGTGGCGTTATCATGGTCAGTTTCAGTTCATGGTGCAAGCGAGAGGCTTGTTCCTTCATGTATTGCTCTGTCTGGCCACAAGAGGAGGCTAGAGTACTGAGATCACAGACACATGGGTTCATGAATGCTGGGCCTTCTAGATCACACTTAAAAAGTAAAAAAAGGAAGTCTTTATAGCTCTTCCTGTGGCAGCTTGTTTTATGGGCACAGACTCTAGTCTAGTGTGGGAGGGAAGAGCAGTTTAACTGGCCAGTCGCTGTTAATTTGTTTTTGGGTTTAATCATTGTATGTAAGTCAAAGCATCTAGTCAAATATTGCATATTTTTTTTAAGGGACTAAATTATAGAATTTATCACGAAAAGGTCAAATTTCAGCATTAAGTGGTGACCATGTGCATAATGACAGTAAATAAACTGCTAAGAACAAAGTCCAACTGCTGCAAACTTGAATGAGCTCCAAACATGGTCTGACTGCCCCAGTTTGATCAAGGTATGTGGCTTTGCTTTAGTACAAAATTATGTCTTTATCTCCCACCCCATGTTGAATACGTGGTAGACAACAGTGTAACTTGTGCATTTATTTTAAAGAATTATATATTTACAATTATTTAAATTTTTAAATGTAAAATTTAAAATGACTAAATGTCATATTCTCTAATATTTTGACTGTTTAAACGAGACAATTAAATGAGAAAATATCTATATATTATTTCCCCTATGCGAGAGAGCTGTGGAGAGTTATACATGGCATTGAGAGCTAAGCTGAGACAATGTTAATTTTTAATCTGAGAGGAAAGACTGTTGTGATAGGGTCCACGGGAAAGTCCTCTGCTCCTCTTCCTTGTCCTCAAACCTTACAAAATGGTGTCAGCGTCCACGACTGAAAAATATTATGGTTGCATTTACACAAGCATTTAGTGGATACTTATTTTAATCTGAAGCGATATAACAAAGGAAAAAATATAGCAGGTCATCAAAGCGCTAACAATATTCATAATATACAATGCCGGGTTCATTAGGCGGTTATAGGAAGCAAGATAACAGGAGAAATACAGATAATAGCTTTTGATTTTTGAAAGATGTGATAAGCAATTGGGTGAAGGTTGGCAGCTTATTCTACCACAGTTTTGAGACTTTGTTTTGATTTATGAAATGGCCCAAACCTTTCCCATATTCTGCCCAATACACATCATAACCTTACACTGTAAGCCACCAATAGACTTCTAATATGCTGAATGCACAGAATGTGTCTCCAAGTCTCAGTTTTAGTGACACTTCTGTGAGGAAACACGGTTTTGTGGACAAACTGAAAAATATAGTCTCACAATTGTTCTCTTTGCTGTAAGGACTTATGTATGAAATAAGCTCAGTTCTTGTCCCCGATGCCCAGTCGCTGTTTCTCTCTATTATTTTTGTTTTCTATGTGACTGTGAATGCTTCTTATTAAAACTAATGAATAAATGCACAATGCTGCCATTATGCCTGCGACATTCCTATAGTTGCATTACACAATGTGTGTTGCAGCTGAGGAGAGGACTTCTTCAATGTCCTGAGCATGAAAATAATCTGGTCCAGTGGGGGGAAATGTTTCATATTTTGATGCTATTTGTTGCATCTTAGACAAATATTTCAGCAACCCTTCTGTGAACTGTTTTCAACATTAGAATAGCATCCATGACTGCAATGATTAGATTTTATCAGACAACAGACAATGTGGAATAGATAAGGACGGCAGTATCTGCAAACAGTTTAGCAAAATCAGAAGAGGGCAAATACGTTTAGAGGAAGAATCTGGATTTATATATATTTGGCATACTTTAAAATGTTGCTAGTTTAGTTTCAATGCATTTTTTTGTTTTTCTTGGGACATCAATAAACCTGTTCCTTTTGGTTTCACTTTTCAAGCTACAAAGTAATGTTAATGAAGAGTCATGTGGTCACAGCTCTGTTTTTTCTGTTCTGCACTGTTTGCTTGTTCATCACTCCTGTAAGATACATTTGTATGAGTTGTGGCACTTTAAATATGTACTGTAGGTGAGTGCGCTTCACAGTAAAAACTCCTTAGCTTCAGGCAGTTTCTGCTGCATACTCCAAATCCTTAATTGCACTTTACGTTAGACCATAAAGTAATTTGAGCTCAACCACTTAAAAAAATGAAAAAGGTACACACTACAAGCAGAAATGGGTGAACAAGCATTTTCCCACAAGTTGTTAACATAATGTATATATTCAGACCAATATTTTTAATGTTTATTTTCACCACAGCTTTATGCAAATGGATTAAAATTAGGCCTATATTCGTTCAAAATGTAAACTATTAAGTAGCACAAATATGATTGGAGTTAGATGTAGACCTTAAGAGTTCATACAAAACATGTTTTTCAGTTCCAGTGAACTAATGGTTTTTGTCTTTGCTTCATTTGATTGTTGCACACTGTCTTTTGCTCTTTAAGCATCCTGCACACGATCAATGCGTTTTTAAAATATCGTATAAACTTGCATCTTAAGACAACATGCATTTCTGTGAGAACAGCCCCTTTGGCTTCGGTCATAAAACAATGGGGAAACAGAGCAGTGTAAATTTAGATGATCCGTTTTAATAGAGTACTGAGGTGACATGAAAACAGCGCAGGATAAATACATTGAGTCGGCTTTACTGCACAAAAAGATCTGCCTGAAGTCCTAAATTTGAGACATATCAATTGCTGCTATTACATCATTCCCACAACTCGCTTTTCAAGTTAATTTCCCTGTCAAAATGCATGTTTGTTTGTTTTTTTGGAATGGATACTTCCTGAACCTTTTATGTTTTTCTTTTATGTTCCCTAAATAAAAGCTCACCACCCCATGTGAATGAATAAATATCTGAAGCATCCTTTTTAAATGATTTATTATTATTATTATTAAATATTAGTATGATTAAATATGAGTAAATCGTTGTATATGAACATTTAATAAACACAAACAAATTTCTGTTTAATAAAATTAAGTGAATTAAATTAAATTTAGTGAGCTCTAATGGTATTTTCTATATCTTGAAAATAGAAAAGCAGGCTCTGGTGTTGGCATGCATGGATTTTACCTTGGCATTGACCACAACATTGCAACTGCCAACAAATTATGTAGAGGATTGTAGTGAATCATAATTAAGGGTGCTGCGCCTCCAAGACTTGTTTAGCCGTATTGTACATACCTATGTATTTGCTTAGAAGCATACAGCAGAAATGGTATAGATAGATTATTTCCCTTCCATCTGAATGCACTGGTGGTTTGTAAAGCATGACAGCCAGAACAGTTCAGTCATTGGGTAAATCCAGACAGTAAACACTGACACTCAAGTCTTTGAGATGGGGTAATGTGAGGCCATATTTTTAAGGGGCAAATGAATTATTATTAACAATGTGTGATGGGTTATAAAATCATCTGACATTCTTGGTTGATAGTTTAGTTTACCTGTTAACCTTCTATATAGTTTTATTCTAAAAGGAAAAAAAAAAACTGGAAAGCTTTCTGTAAAGGTCTATCTCATTTCCCCTCTCTTGTTATCGATCATTTCACCAAGGGCACTATGCCTAATTTATGACTTCACACTCTTGTGGGAAGGACAGGAAGAATTGAGTTTCACCTCACCCAGTCTGAACCTTCCAGAATTTCTGTTTCTGTTTGTTTTACTGAGCTTTGTTTATTTGTATGCATCCGATTTTCATTATACTTTAATTTAATGTACAAAATACACTGAGATATTCTTCCACCATGTCCTTTGTGCACTATGAATATTTGAGAGCATGTGACTTATAATACATTATTATGCCCAAAATTTTAATACTAATATTATTGCATTACGCACAAATTATTTGAGCAAAAGAGTGTGCCCAAAAGAGCAAAATTAATATCACTGTATGCAAGTAAAATTGTCCTCTCTTTGGAAGCAATTTGAGCCTCTAACAGTATCTGTAATTGTCTGCCAGGGATCAGCAGAGTGTGCTTGCTCTCATTATGCTTAAAATACACCAGGCCAGTGTTATTACTTTCAAATGAGCACTTTCTCCTTGCGGAAATGGCATCTCTTTTCCAAAATATTCCTAAAGGGGATGTTCAATGCCACTTTCAGTATTCATATTTTCCAAAGCAGAGAGGGAAAAGATGAAACAGAGGCTTACAAGAGAATAAATTAGACAGTATTAATATTATGACTGTAAGCCAGTAGCTGCTATGATGTGTTGTTTCCACTAGAGGGAACACATTCCTGTCTCCGGTACACTTTTTATGAGGAAAATAAAGCAAATAAACAGCCTTATTTGATGAGGACAATGTCTTGCATTTTTTTTTTTTTTTTTTTTTTAGGAGAAGAACCTCATGGTGAAGGAATGCACAATGATAGCTGGATTGTGTTTTCTAAAGCCAGATAACCATGCACTGTTCATGACCGGTGTCTGCTTGGATGTCTCGCACAGCCAATTATCTGCCCTTGCTAGAAGAATACACCTGTCCGAATCTCAGAGAGTCAGCTGCAATCATCTGAGTTACTTCTTTCACAGCAGTGCTTTCCTCCTCCACATCTCCCTGGCAGGTCCACACATGCACAGTCTTCACTGCCTACTCATGAGGAAGTGCATCTCTGTGTCTCTTATCTTGTACAGCAAAATATACCCTGCCCCAGTGAAGATTAGCTTGAAAAGCAGGATGATATAGATTTTAATAATTAGGCATCTCTTTAAGTTAAAAGGTTTTCACTGACAGTATTATAACATTAGATATTTACAATATTTATAACACATTAAGCATAAATAGGCCTATTGTACAAACTTTTTAATTTGCCTATTTTTTGTTAACTAAATGTTTAGACTGGCAATATGTAGGCCTATTGGTGCGACCATTTTTTGGCAAGAGATATTCCAAGTTATTATTGATTTTATTTTAGCCAGTGTTCTTCCATATTATTCATGTTCAAACACACCTACTATCCCTCTCACTTGTTATGTCTAAGGTAAGTTTTTTTTCCACCCTTTGGTCGCACTTTACTAATTTTCACACCGCAGCCGCATGATCTGATCTCATTAATCGCCACCCAGGCCAGGAATCTTTTGTAATCCGTTTTCCAGGCTTTCTCGCAGACTGTGGGACATTTCTTTGATCGACATCTCTGGCATCCAATCATTTCGCGCAAAGCGTCAACTGTGGGTTCTGATCGCCTGGGTATCCAATGAGAAGCGCCAGACTGCAAGAAGTCTCGTCATCAAAGTAGAATTTGAATGTAGGTTATGATGAAGTATCCGAAATTCCCCTCCCCTCTATGTTCGCCGGCGAGGTTATGGCTTCTGCTTTGTTTAAATGCTACTCATCCCGAATAAGAAAGCACAAGACACGTGTTTTAATGATTTTAAAACACATTTTTAAACAATAATATTTACAGACCCAAACTTGAGGAAGACAGATTTATATAGCCTATTAAAACATAAATTATATCAAACGCTAGTGTTTGCACCTTTTTACAGTGTGGTTAGTTTTTTTTCTCGGTTATAAAAATCTGATCAGCTAAATATTGCTTTCCTGTTTTGTAAGAGCTTATGAAAATATAAAACAACATGTCTGATAAAGTTTTTTCTATTTCCTGCGTTCCTGTGAAAATAGCTGTTTTGTCTTTACTCGTAGTGCTAAGTTTAGTGCGAAATTCACGGAAAGGGGAGGGGCTGCATCTAGTATGAAAACGTTTCCCAAATGCCACCCCTACCCCTACATGCTTTAAAAACAACATTTCCTTAATGTGCCAGAGGCTTTCACACTTCGGCATGGTAACCGTCTGTCAATAAATGATGTAGGTTCCTGTGTTTGGAGGTGATTTAGGGGTCAACAAGTCTAAGCAGTTCGTGGACATACGACGTTTGCTAACTTATTGATTTTAATGATGAAAGGCAGGACTTCATATTTTAACATGTCGTATCAACGTATTTGTTGAGGAACTGTGGAATTGCGTAGCATAGATAGGCTATGTCTGTAGCAAGAAAAGCGGAGGTAGGAGGTGTGTCTTCTCTGGTGAAATACCGGTTGGGGGTGTGTCCTTTTACGTTTAGAAATACTTTCCATTGTTCCACTCTATTGCCTTAAAAATACGCCCCCTCGGAGTACGCTGACCAATCAAACACAACCGACCACCTCTAACGCTCCGCCCACAAATCTATAATAAAGCCTCCTTCATCACATGCCGTCGGCATAAGAAAGCTTCATTACAATAGTGATTGTTGGAGGACACGGGCGGATTATTCTTGCTTTTTCCTGCGTTCTGAATTTTGATTAAAAAAAAAAAATATATTAATTATGGCAGACACAAAGGTTGACTCCGCGACAGAAATCTCCGCAAAGGTAAGAAAAGATGCCTCCGGATACGCGAAATTCTCATTCAAAAGCATGTTCTCTCTTTCGTTTGTCTTCTAGTTTAGATTTAACGTGAACGTGTAGGCTATTTTTGGCTGTAACCGGAAAGAATCATTGATGAATAATTACAAGTAAACTAGAAAAAAAGTACGCGATAACTGCTCTAAGTGGTTTAAATTGATACGTTGTAATGAGAATTCCAAATGGATACATTTGTAACGAGCTCTTTAGCGCGTGCGGAATGAGAGCACATTCAAACGCAATTTCTCATTGTCCGGAATGTAACAGTCTGCGCGCGCGGGTTCTTTGTTTATACAAGCGTGTCGGTTCCCCTTTGAACAGCGGCGATGTGCGCTGTGGACGGCAACTGTTTTACCATGATAAATCCGTAAACATGTCATTCTTTGGATTTCGTTTTCAAATCTTGAATCTATATAATATATTACTCAATTTGCATAATTGTGTGTAGGCATAGCTTCTGTACATTTTCGTTCAACAATATTGAGTACTTCATTACTTTCAAAACCCCCCATTTCATTGCCTATTAGTTTGTGGTTAACATGCATTTCAGCAGGTTTAAAAACGCGTTTGATCGCTCGAAGGCTTCGGGGCTGAAAGTTTGCCGGTTTGGCTAGGCGGCTTGAAGCATCAATCGATAGGAATTCTCCAATATAATAAGAAAATTGGGCACGCATCTTAAGGGATTAAATAAGCACATACATTTACAAGTAATTTCGAATTACCAGTGTTCGGGTTTAACTCCAGGTCTGATAACGACTGATTCTGATGCAGGCAGCCGATACGCGGAACTTGGATAGACGCTGCAGTGCATCGGATTTCAAACGCTCATTTTTTGAAGTTTTCTGGTTACAAACAAATAAGTGCACAAATGGTATATTCGAACCATTTACCGTTTAATATTAAGACACCGTGGTGGCGGTGCCATTGTCTCGTGCTAAACCCTTTAATAGCAAAGATACTTCCAGTTGATATGCTAGCTCAAACTAAATAATCCGTCTAATACTGTCGTTGTATTCGGACGAGTTGATATTTTTCCATGCGTGACGGCAACGTGGGCTTGTTGGTTTACTAGTTTGAAGCCAGAGACGTCGGTGAATTTAAGGGGGCGGTCCTTGTTGATTTGGTTGATAAAGGGCTTAAGGGCTAAAGATTATATAAACGAATTAATGAAAATGTTTACAGTGGTAAGGCTCCTTTAACTGCTTTTGGCAATGCTTTAACTGAAACGAAAGGCGTCAACGCAAATTCAAAGAGCATGTGATAATTATGCCATTTATGACAGGTTTTTTTTTTTTTTTTTTTTTGCCTACGGTTTCTTGTCAATCTGCGACTGCGCGAACTAAATCCAGGTTAACGTGACGGCGGTGGTGGAGTGCGTGCCGAACTCGATAGTGTTCCGAATGAACAAATCATGAAAACCATGCGTGTGCTTTCTTTGTCCTTCATCAGAGTTCGGCATCGAATCACTGAATAAGCCCAGTGGTTCTGAATGATCCATCTTGATTGGTATTTTAAGCTTTTTTTTTCACGGGGCCGCCATGTAAGCTTGCACGACAAAATATGGTTGTTTATCGGATTTACCTTTTACGATACCCACAGCCGCCGAATCTTACTTAAGTGTCAGATTACAAACGAGCTCACTCGGCAAGAGGCGGGAGCTGGAGTCATTGATGGACAGCTAAATTCTCCGCTGCAGCCAATGAGGCGTCAATGTCAGAGGGGCGTCATTAGAGATGCAATTTAAATTTGTGCGCATAGGGGGCGTTTTGCTCACGTCAGTCGTAATCTGCTGCATCGACTCTGCCTATTGGAGACAGATGGCTCCAATCTGACAAAGTTAAATGTTAAATTTTATTTTTATTTTTTTCAATTTTATTTAATGTAGGACCTGAAGGAGAAGAAGCTCATTGAGGAAAAGGAAAATGGAAAAGATGCCACTAATGGAAAGGTATGCTTGATCCAAAATTTTTGACCTCCCTACTATTGAACCACTTGAATATTTCATGGAGATTGTGCACTTTTACAATGAATATTCCAAAATTGTATGAACAGGAGAATGAAGAAAATGGAGAGCCTGAAATTGATGATGAAGAGGATGATGAGGTGGATGAGGATGATGAAGAGGAAGGAGAGGGTATGTACAAAATATAATGTTCACGTTTTTCTGACGTGACCCATTTGATGATTTAATCATGTGGCCACTGGTCAACCACTATAGGTGATGAAGATGAGGACGAGGATGATGATGATGATGAACTAGTGGGAGCAGCAAAAAGGACTGCTGAAGATGATGATGATGAGGTACAATTCTGAATTGCTACCTAACAAATACTGGATTCTTGTGTCTTTGTACTAGAAGTAATTTTAAATAAATCCTTTTTTTTTTTCTTCAGGATGATGTTGACCCCAAGAAGCAGAAGACCGATGAATAAAGGATTGTTTCATATTGCTGAGCAGGTGTAGACGCCTCTGCTTTAACCCAAACTGTTGGAGCCAGTGGCATAAAGGACTCAAATACATTAAAACATGGTCATTTTCAAGTTTGTCACCCATGTCAACCAACTTGACCCCCAATTCCAAATTTTCTAGAGGAACGACCACAAGTCAGATTTTCAGCGTTCACAACGAAATACGCAAGACAAGGATTTGTTTGTATTTTTATTTACATTTTATATTTTTGTACATATTGTGAAGAGATCAGCCACTTTATCATGATCTCCTGTGACCAAAACGGTGCTTCTTTACGGAAATTTTACTTGTTTGACCATGTCTCGATATTTCAACAAAGACAACATGTATAAAATCAACAGCCATTGAACTCAGAGCATTCCAGTAAATTTTATGTATGAACTTTAGTTGTACCATAAACTAGTTTTTGTATGGGAGGGCTAGGCCAAAGAAAAGGAGTTTTGGTTTCTTTTGACTTTGTTTTGTCTACATTATTTGTTTTACCTTGGCCTGTTTGTTGTATGTGTGGAGTTTGTTGTTCAACAATAAACCTAACTTTTATTTTGTGAGTTATACCCGTTTTTGTTTGTTTCATAATTGCATAAATTTGCTGTTCATTGTGTGAGACCAAAATAGGTGTAAAGGTGTATTGATGAAACCTGTATTTCAGAATTATTTGTCAACATCTGATGATCCACCTATTAATTCCATCCATGAGACACTTCAGTATATGATCAAATTAAATAATTTAAGACTCCTATATAATAGGAGATAAAATTACAATAAACAGATTTTGTGATTCTGTAAAATCAGACCTCCTAAACTACAGAATTTGTTACACTCTGAAACATTAGATCTGCAAAATGCCATTATTCCACAATTTTCATTTACCTGCGATTCATTCTGGAAAAGCTAAAAGTAAAAAACTATTTTGTAAAAGTCATATCCTTCTAACATGTTCAGAAAGCAGGTTTTCTGTTAGATGTTCTATTCTAAAGGCAAATTTTACACATTTGTTTAGATAGTATGAAATTGCCAGAAGGCTTTAAACACACATTATGCTTTTAATGTCATGTCTGCTGCCTTCACACAGCTGCCTGAGAAGCACAGGTCATTTGGCTCTGCAAACATGTACAGAGTGTGTTTGGCTAAACCACTGGCTGATGTCATGTCTAAGTAGGCGTCTGTTTCAGGCTTATGTGTCAGGGTCAGGTTTGAAGAGAGTGAATACTTGTGGTCTAGACTGTAGAGCAAGTGAATAAGTGTGGATGTGTCTGAAAGCCATATAATGCCGTTGTTTTTTCTTCAGAGGCATTTAGTTAGAAATCTTCAACCTTCTATGATGCCATTAAATCCTCTAACTTATACAACAAAACTAAATATTCCACATGGTATGTTGGATTTTGTATTTCACCTCACATTTTGTCTTACCAATTCATCTCTGGCCAGTTTTCAGTGCAAACATGTAGACAAAGAGTATTTAAGACCAAGAGGCGAAACTCTGTAATAAGGGCAACAGTCTATAGATGGCGCTGCCGCCATTTTGGACTGACAACTGCTGAGAGTCGCTATAAGGTGCGAAACGCAAGCAGCCGTACTGCAATAAACTGGATGGAGGCTGTCAGGGAAGTAGTGTAGCAAGGAGGAGTGCAAGAGATCACTTGTGTACTTATTTAACAGGATAAGAATTTATCATATATTGCGTACCCAAAAATTTGCCCAAAATCGTATCTCTCAGCCTAATTAACAAGATGTATTACAATCGCTTTTAGATTTTTTTCTTTCTAACTATCTTTAACTACCACTGCCACTTTATTCTCTATTACTTTTACAGTTTTGTTAAATATGTGCGCACTTGACAGAAATAGTAAACCATAAAACAACTACTGCTGATGCTTTTAATCTTTGATTTTGATACTACTATTTTCAGTTAAATGGGTCCACTTAAACTTTTAATCTTTTATAAATGTGTACCATTTATTTTATAATATTATATTTTATAAAATTTATTTATTTGTAATATTTATTTTATTTTTAAGTTAAAACATTGTGAATAAATATATGACCGTGTCTGCTTCTATTCAATCAAGACTAAATATATGTGGTACTTTTATGCCCTTAAGATTTCAATATAACAAGGAAAATGTACGATAGAACACAGATAAGGGTAAGTAAAGAGTTTGAATAATTTTAGCTTTCTACTTTACAAATAGTAAACAGTATGTAGTGAAGAGAATTTTTATATTTACTTTTTTCCACTGATAAATCATGATAAATGATCTCATGATAAATCCGTCTTTTAGGAAAGTAGCCTAAGTGAATCATTTCATTTAAAAAGTTAATTCAAAGCGCATTTCGCGAATCATTTGATTCAAAACGGGACTTCATTGCCTGTTTCGCGAATAATTGTATAATTCAGCCGAGGCAGGGATGCATAAAACCCATCCTTCCCTACAAAGCGCACCCTGTAAATATAAGCCTATATGCTTATATGTTATTATAAGTTCGTCAAGCGCGACTAGCTCATATTATTCTATGGCGTTTCTGTGTAGTTGTCAGTCCAAAATGGCCGCGGCACGGTCACCTCATGGGCGGAACTGTTGCTATGGAGCGTTCTACTGAGTTTCGCCTCTTGGTCTTCTATACTCCTTGGCTTAGATCTTGATAAGAGAGGAGCTGCTTAGTCTAGACCGGATGTCAGCTGTCCACAGGCCTTCACTGAAGTGCATTTCAATACGCAGGCAGCAGCTTCAGCAGCACCACTGCTGGTATGTCAACAGCATGACGCCAATATATCAAACACAACGTGTTAATGCACGTCAAAATGTTGGCAACTGAAATTCAGTAAACCAGCATATAAAAACATACACTAACTGAAACACAGTAGTTGACAAATCCAAAAGTAAAAAAAAATAAAAAAGAGAGATCTGCCTAAGATAGGCTACTGCTATTCAAATAATACTTTATTATTATTATTTAGGATTTATTAAATACCAACTGTTCAGAGATGTAATAAAAATGCCTCTATCATTAATATCCAATTTAAAAAAGTCTCCTCGATCAGATACAGACTGCACGAGTTGTCAGCAGATATAAGAAAGTGAAGCGCATCCCATTCAAATAAATCGTCCACCGCTTGCCTCGTTAAAATTCACCGTCTTCTGCCGCCTACTGGCAACCAAAGATATTGTGCATCAGCTACGTCACATTCTATAGCCTACGAGGATGGAAAGGGTCTCGAGAGCCGTCTTAAAAGGTTAAGCTTATTTTAAAACTTGAAATGCGTTCTATGTGACCCGGATTTAAAGATTACATCTCACAACACATGCAAATAAAATCAATATCTTTAGGAACTGAACATTATGCAAAATTTTAATGTTCCAAAGTGTTTGGAAATAAAGTTTTTTTTTTAATAATAATATTATTTATTCTAAATCATTTAATAAGACAGTAAATCTCACACTGACAAAGTGTGAGGGGGAAAAAAGTACTTTATGACATACTTTAATATTATACATGGTATTTACGTGATACTCCAAAGTACATCTATGTTGAAACTTTTTTGTAAGTTCCTCCATCCAAGCTTTTATTTAGAAATTGCTAGTCAAACTTTACATTCTAGCTACGGTAAGTTCCAAGTCTTTGTCTCCAAATCCTATACAAATGCAGGTGGCCAGTTGTTTTTTAAAACAGAGACATGGCCAGCTGTACCCGTTGATGCATTCAATTGGGGATTGGGGGGAGGGGCAAATCCCCCACCACTGTCATTACTTTCCTCCCCCACCATCACCACCTCCACCCCCCATCGTACATGCACACCAGCTTGCCTTTTGTTACTTCACCCTTCTTGAACCAAAGCGGCCTTGCTTAGTAACGTATAGTCAAGGGACATCTTGTGTTGGATACGGCAAGTGCCACGGAAAGCAAATGGCAGGGGACGCTGTTAATTATCTCTGAAGGCAAAGCTGTGGCTGCTTGTCCAGCCCAATGAGATTAATTGTAATGAGTGTCCTTGTGAAACACGATAGCTTTGAGATAAAGGTGAGATGTAAGTGGTCCCCTCGTATTAGAGTTTTGGTGAAATAATTAGGATTAATGCAACCAACACAATTCATAGACTAAAACGCTCACTTAAATAACCCTGGATTATTTTTAGGCATGTATTTTAAGAGTTAAAAAGAACGTTACATATATCTATATGTATCTGTGCATCTCTTTGTATCTAAATATGTGTCTCTTCTGCAAGTTTAGCTTAGGCCTACATATCGTTCTCTGTCCACTAGGTGGTACACTTGCACAGCTCTCGCAGCGTCATCATGCGCGAGACTGCAATTGCCAGCCACACACGTCATAAGGCCTTCTAAACCAAATATGTAACTTCTTGGCATTTTTTTCCCATTCTGTATAGGATTTTAATCTTAGTTAATATTTATTTTAGTGCATTTATTTAAAATCCTTTTGCAAAAAGCCAAATTGTCATAAAGGCAAACAATATTTGTAATATATTATATATATATATATATAATATTTGTATATATATATATATATATATATATATATATAGTTTTATTAGACAACTAAATTAGAATGCAAGCAAGAGT
>JAUCMS010000044.1:4105323-4117996 GCA_032357445.1 Enteromius radiatus | reverse complement strand
GTTCAGCAGTGCATACAATTGTGGACATAAGTGCTAAAATGTTCTGTACACGTATGTGGCCACTAAGCCCTAAGAGGGTATAGCATGAGGAAATGTAGCCTATATATACTATTCATTTTGTCATTGTTGTTTTGCTGTGTAAAAAAAAAAATAAACAGTACAAGAGGATTAGAATGCTTTCATTCAGCTTCAGTTTATTTCTTTATCAATTGCAGGACTTCAAAGGCACACTTCAATAGGAAAAGTGCATGTAAGAGAACAGACACAATGAATGGCTCATTTCCACTGTAGGAGAAAAGGAAGCAGAGGCAATTTGTGATTAGCATAACCAAAGGATACATCAAACGACTGGTTCTCCTCAAACAGGCAGGTCAGATGAGAGCAAAATCTGGGTTCGAGGGGTCTACGATTTATTGTAGTTTAAACATTAGTGTGTTATGACTAGTAGACTGAATTAAAGTGCTTTTTTTAAGTAAATGTGATATGGTGAAGGCTGAGTAAATGTTACACTGGGGCTGAGATCTCAAACCAGGTAGCATCTAGAAACAAATACTGCTAGACCTTTTTTCAGAACTGGAAAAACTACTATATAGTTCATCGTTTGAACATGTTCCACTGACTTTTGACAACTCGAAAGTTAACACTGTGTTATTTCATTTACACTTAACACTTACAGTTCTTTATAGGGCTAGTTCAACCAAAAATGAAAATTCTCAGGCCAGTTTCATATACAGGGCCTACAGCAGGATCAGGCCATAGTTCAATTAGCATATTAAAGTAATTTTTATAAACATGCCTTTAAAAAAACATTACTGGTGTGCATCTTAAAACACAAATTAACTATACTTGCTTGACCCATTGGTTCTTGCAAAGGCCTTTTGAACTTTTGCAAGCCAAGCAGGTATGTTTGTGTTTCTAACGTTCTCTAAAAATATGCCTAAATAAAAAATAAAAAAAGAGCCTCAATTAAATCTGTTCATAATAAAGTGTCACTTCAGAAGACGTGGATTAAATATGGATTTATCGAACAATCCCTTTATTAAATTTTTGAAGTGTCAAAGTTTTAGTGGGATGAACTTTCAAAGGAGGGACAGAAATCTTCTAGGAACAAGCGACATTGGTTTTTTTGGGTGAACTTCCTATTAAAAGGGTTTATTCTTCAGTGGCCCCTCAGGGGGACCACCCCACCTTAGATCACATTACTGAAGTCACTCACAATTGCTCTGTCAGAAAAAAAGGCCTGATGTTCCTCCTCACAATATTGTGGTACAGCTCGATATAGGAATTTGTGGGCCACATTTAATATAAAACACAGAATGATGTAAATGATGAACTGGTGTAGTGTGCCATAGATTTTGATAATATAAATTAGTTTAGAAGGTTAGTTTTATGAGGCTCTTGTGAGAGCAGATAAAGGGTGTGTTGGTGCATATTGTGTGAGTGCGCATGCTTAAACAAATATGTGTGCAAGGCAACACAAGCTCTCGCACATTAACACACACTTGTATTCATACAATGTGCCCATCCCTTAGTGCTCTCTCTCTTGAACAGAGGAAGCTATTGTACAGCCTGGTACATGGTTACCGAGACGAGACTGCCAAGGCGGCTCCGCGGTGCTGCTCCCTCTCCTTTATTTTCCCCTTCCATTCACTCTTTCTCAACAGCAACCAGACACCAGGGCTCTCTGTGCCTTCCATTAGTAGAAACAGCCTTCTGACCACTGCTCATTCATTGGCTTTACTGGCACAAGGCCTCGTTTTCCTTATGTGGGATGTGGTCATAGCTGCACAGACTGGGTCAACACCCAAAGTACACTCTCACACACATATCTCTAAAGCAGGGTGTCACACTAGGATTTGCTCTGCCTTTTTGGTTGGATTAATGTATTGTGGCCAGACTATATTCATTGAGCAGTGGAAAATGAAGTCTAAGACACAGAACAGACTTCCCCCTGAAATGTACAATATTTTTAATACCACAATGACTGTGGTATTAAAAGTCATTGTGGTATTAATGGTAAAAAACTGAAAATGCTACAGCAAAAACCTGTTAAATGGTTAATGGTAAATTCCTGTAAAAAAATACAGGGAAAAACTGCGCCTCACCATGATGGTGTTTAGTGTTTGTGTGAATGACGCTGAGCACCTTCTATATATGTCCATGGTTAAAAGCTGCTTGTGATGAGCTTTGGGTCATCATGTGACTTTCTCCTCTCCATCTGCATTTGGTGTCTATCAGTGTATTTCAAAGCTACAAAACAGATTTCACTACTTTAATAGGTAGGCATATTAACATTATATCAGTTAATGAAATTACGGCATTTAACTGTAAATTTAACTTAAAACTGTAAACCCTAAAATGTTACCGTATTTTTTTTTACGTTTTTTTAGAGTATAGAAATACTAGCTGTGTCCCAGTTGCATCCTTTAAAAGATGCCGACTGTAAACGCCACGTCTCCGGAGGGTGCAATAGTCAAACATACCAATTTTAAATGTAATTGCTAATCTAGCAATCATTTTTCACCATGGTCCATTTATTGTACCTAATAAAAGTATAAATCTATGAAGTCACATTATTGTAAGATATAAGAAAATATTTAACTTAATTCAATATTAAGTTTTAATATATATACATTTTTTATTGTAACGCTAAATATTTGATTAAATTGAAACTCTATACTTACATTCAAAAGCGTAAAAAAATAGTCTGGGCAATGAAGTATCCATCTTTTATATCCTTCATGGCAAGGAAATATATGGTAACATTTCAAGGCCACATTTGAAGGAATCCTTTGAATTATAATAGCTTTTGCCCGAGAACACGTAACATGTAATATACGAGTATTATATGATAAAACATGTAAGTTCTGTCTGATGAGTATGTGCATTATAGATGCATTGCTATGCTGATAAGTCACAGTGATGAATTTCCTGTCTGTAAAATATGACAAATCCCTTTTGTAAAAAAAGAAAAAGACAAAAAAGAAGAACAAGAAAAAAGAAAAAAGCTGTTAGACAGCACTGACCCATAAACGTGATGGACAATGAAACGATGTGCAAGAGTGAGTTAACATAGTGTGCCAGAAATGGATCTAATCTCTTACAATAGCTTTTTAATGCAGTCACTCAGTGTAATAGACCCAGTTTACTTTTTTAGAGCAGTTTTAAGAGCAAAATGTCTGGTTATATGTGACCAACTACTGTTTCTAGTAACAGAATGCTGTTTTTCTCTTCAGAAATGTGTGCTCAGTGCACACTCTCACAAGGTTAGACCCGTCTTTGCATATTTAATCCACAAAAGTTTTATGACATTACTTTATGGTAATTTTTTTCTACTTGCATTTGATCTATTGTTGTGTTCTCTGTTATTCTGGGATTAGGTCAAAGAAGCTAATTCAAACCATTATCTGTCCACCGCTGGGATTTGTTCAAATCAAGAGCAGAATCAAGCATGCTCAGATTACACTGCAAAAAAAAAAAAAAAAGCAGGACTGTCACTCACAATAATAAATTGCTTCCTAACATTTTTTAAGATTTAATATGACTGTGTCATTCACAATTTCTAAAGATGCCATGCTATATGACATGCTTTTTCTGTACTTTTTTTGAATTGAGTCACACACCGTTTGTGTTTATCATCATGACTGAGCTCCACTGATAAAAAAATGGCTTGGGATTCATTATGCTACTTTACAGTAATAGATACAGATCAAGAGCTTTTCTGAGAGAACAAGTTGCTCCTATATACAGCTTTGAATGTTGTCCTTAATTTCCCAAAACTTTATTTGATGAATGCTGGTATCTGAACAGTTACAATCTGGCATCTCAACAGGTCCAATTTGACCCCCATAATGGGAAAAATGTAATTTTAAATTGATGTTATTTAAAAAACATTTTTTATTCATACTGACAGACGTTAATCTTTTCCAATATGTTTAAACTGATTTTTACATTTTATGGGCATTTTTACCTTTATAAAGCCATATTTTCTAAAAGTGTACATTATCTTTTGAGTCAAATTCTTACATTTAGGATAATCAGTGAATCTGAATTTAGATGACTGTTACCAAACAAATGAAATCAACACAGAAGCTGCATCTGAAGTGGCGTTTAGATGGATTTCTAATATTTGATATTTGTTTATTTATTTATTATTGTAATATTTAATATTTGATGTGTTCATGAAGATACCCTCTACATGGTCACATCCTTCTACTTTTTTGTTATTTCTGTAATTGACGTTTTATTTTCAGGCGTATGCTTAAGTTGGGTATAAATAAACCCAATAATTTGCCATGCCCGTGCCTAATAATAGCTAATAATGCTTCATCAATGATAAAAATGTCTTGAGTAGTGTCACATTAATGAATTAATCATAATTAAACCCGTATTAATTACTCCAGAATTTAGTATGTTTATAACAATATTTTCCCTATGAAAATATCCCATACCCACCAATATGCAATGTTCAGCTCATATGTTTAATCTTTTTTGACTTGATAACCTAGAAAAACCCTCATTTTCTTTAGTTTTTTAAATAAACCTTTATTTATAAATGACACCATAGGCCATATAGTATTGTTCATATTTTCCTCAATCATTTATGCATATTCTCTTAATTTTCATGCACACCACGTCCCCTCTGGTTGAATTATTGTGCTGTGTTTTTGCAGAATGTGTGCTACCGTCTAGTGCTCTGTTAGGCCTGCTTTGATGTTGATAAGACTTCCTGTCTTGTGTATTAATACTACTGTGGGAGATTATATTAGCAGACTTATTTTATGATGTAAGGTGGGATTTGTAGGGTGCCATCTGGCCATTCACACACACTCTAAGCCCCTTCCCCTATCATCTAATCATGACATGATCAAGGGGCTGCAATAGATTACAAGAAAATCTCCCTTCACATGAGAGTCAAATTACTACCAAACGCAAGCAAAATATAGATGAATGAAAATAAAGAGTAGTGAATGTATTTGATTCAATACTGAATACTGATAAAGATTCACATTTTGGAGCAAGCAGCAAATTATTATTATTATAATTTTTTTAATTACACTTGCTCATGCAAAAGTTATTTAATGTGTTTAAAAGATAATTAAGTCTCCCAAACAGTATATTCATATACATTGTTATAGTCAAATTGGAGATACTGTGATGTAAGAAAAATAAAGTGTTTATCAATCTGAACAACCATAAAATCTCTTAATTTAAGTAGAAAATAACCAATATGTAAACATTAAATTGCATCTAGAATATGTTTACATGTCTGCTTACATTTGTGTTGTTTTATGTGATTTGATATAGTTTTATATCCATTCTGACATCATCAGATAAGCAGAATTTGAACTGAATTAAGATGGATGATGGCACTATGCTTTACAGCTGAATCACATCTTGCAGCATCAGCACTGATATTGAACTGAACTGAATCAACACTGAACTCACTCTGAATAAATAACAACACTGCTGCCTTTTGTTGAATTGCTGATTAATTAACTTGAAAACATAAAAACATAATCAAGGTGACCTAATCAGGATCATGGGGACGTCAGACTGGCATGGGGATTTCTCCACAATCCAACCACTTGCAGGATTGGCAAACAGCAGGCAAGAATTTTCCGGACATTGTGAATCTATATTCCCTGGATTTTGCGCTGAGAAACAGGAATAGGCTTCAGGATCACTGCGACAGTGCAAAAATGTGATTATTCCTCACAAGTTTTATTTATCCCTTCATGGCCCCTGGAAGTACTTTTATGGATCTCTGGATGAATGCTCTGGCATTAAATAATAATGTTTCAAAATGAATCCATTGAAATGTGCATGTAGAATCACTAAATGTCACTTTTCAGGGAATCACAACATAATCATCATTGGAAACGTCAAGACTAACATTTCTCCTGGGGATGTTACCTTCGATGTACCAAGATGCAGCACAAATGAAAGATAAGCCGTTACTCTGGATCGATCATGTCCTGGCATTCTGACAGCCCACTGAAATGATGCCAGAGAATTATCTGTTTACAGGCTGGGATTTGTTTAATAGGCCATCATCACATTAAGAGAATAAAATCAAATTAGATGCCATGCTGCTGTACGATTATCATAATACTGAAAAGATTGATTATAATAAAATGAGCAATACTGGTAATAATGACTTCAATGCAGCAGCACAACATTATTATTATTGGCGACAAAGCAAAAACAACTAAATAAAACAGTCACAAACGTTTATATGCAGCACTAACCGCCCAGAGGAAATCCTACACCATTTGAGTTGTATTTCCCTTGTTGTTGACAAAATTTCATGTCATTACGCTTACCAACACTGCTGCCAAAATCCTGATTTATGCCAAGATTAATTGTGAGCAATTTGTCCAGAGATGACAGCAAAAACAGCTGCTATAATCACCGTTCAGTATGAGAGAGCCAGACGGGATGGACATGTGCTGGGAAGCGCTAAAGTCATATTGCTTACAGATCCACATTCTGTCACAGAGAATATGCCCAGTCTCAAATGGTAATACGTATTGATTACATTGACACAGTTCATCAGTACTGAACGAAGAACAACACAATTTAAACAAATTAAATTATGGAAAGTTCCACAAAATTGCCAGGCTCCCAAGAACTTGTACACAAAGCATGCACATCTGTCGGCAAGATTGACAAGCTGACAAGGCAGAATCTAAATAAATAGGCAAAGCAAATCATTAATGTCCCTAAGATACAATGCAAACCTGACTGTTCTTGTATACTGTGGCAAGAAGGAGGTAGCCTCTTCAAGATCAGAGAGGATCATTCATAAAACATGACCATCTAAAAATAAAATCCTCTTTTTACCAAGACTACTTTCCAATCTGGGCCACTGCTTTGGTTGTTTGTGTCGATATGTCAGATTTGATGTATTCAAACCACATCAGATGCTGATTCATTTAGTTTTTGTTGTGTAAGGCAACCTTAATTGTAGGTTCTGGAATGGAAAAACATCAATATGTGAGAAAATGTACACATATATATAATATATATGATCAAATACATTTTATTTTGATATAAATATACCAACACCAAAATAGTTCTACCCTATAGGGTCGAGCATTGAACTCTGTGGATTACCCCAGAGAACTTTGTGCAGCCGCATCTCAAGATCAGGTTCTGGGTGGCTTTACATAATGCCCCCTCAGTTGAGCTTCCACGTGAACAGCTACTACAACTTCTTGGCAGCGGTTTGGTAAGACAAAACAGGTGTAGTCATACTCTTAAATGTTTCATTTGGATTGAAAACAAAGTCTAGGCATAGCAACGTTAAATCATAACAAGTCCCGTATGAACTTGAAGGAGACTATTTCCTCATATGGACCCTTGTTTATACCACTTGCCTGCTTGAGTTAGTGAGTCTCCTTTAAGATAGTGTCAAGTCTCACCTTCCCAACCCTGAGCTGAAAGGTAGCTCAGTCCCATGATTGGGCGGTCAAGGGTAGGGTCTATAATCACGTGACACACTTCCAACCCTGGGACGCCATTTTGGAGGAAAGTTTGGAATTTCTGACACATAGGAAGAAAAAAAAAAGAGGAGGAGATAACGAAAGAAGTTTGACGTTTATGAAAACAATCCTTATTCCACCGAAGGCGAAGAAGAATGTAGCAAACTGCGGACGTGAGGATTTGAATCGCTTGTGTTCACACCGAGCCCTTGCAAGCGCACGGCACGGGAGGTGTATATTTGCAGTTTGGGGAGTTTTTGGAAGCCCTCCTGCAACTGGCGGCGACATATGTTCAGTTTTTCCCCCGCGGACGCGGAGCAGATTGGCGGTGGAGGCTGAGTCGTAGCGTCTGTGTGTCTTTTGAATGGAAGCGCAGGGCTGTCTGTGGAGTAAAGCTCAATTCTGTGTTGTCGTGCGACTGTCAGGTTGAAGAAGTGCAGCTCTCGCTCTACTCTGAAACCCAGCGGCTCATTTTCATATCAGCCTGAACCGTCCCCATGTTTACCGGATAAACATTTGAGTTTCATGCCAACTGCGTCCGACTCACTCCTCTTAGACACTCTGGACGGACTGGTGTTGGGAGAGGATCTTTTTAATATCGCGTGTATTGTTAATTTATCTCACGAGCTCTGCTGGATTTGTTATCGAGCCCGAGCGAAACATGCCAGTAAGGAAAAAAGGTGAGATAAGCGTGAGAAAACTCATTAAAACTCGGATATACTTTTACACAGTCTGGCATTGTAGTTGGTAACTCTCCACTTTGTGGTTTAACTGAACATTTCACACTGTAAAAATAGATATGGTCGTTTACAGAGCTTTATCTCTAAGGTAACCGCATACAAACATTATTAATTTTTTGTTTGTTTGTTTGGAAATGAGGATTCATTTTAGTTTTGCCCATTCAACACGTCATAGGTTTTTAAAACTTACAGTAAGGTAATTTATGTCTTATTTAAGGTTTATTTACACCTGACGTCAAACGTACAGACGAGTTTGACATATTTCGCGTTGAGCTGTATGCTGCAGTGTCGTGTAATTATGTAATTCATGAAAACTTTCTGTCTGCCTTGTATAGATGCACAGAGGGCTCTTTTACTGCTGGAGCAATACCGGTCAAAACTCAGTAACACTGAAGACAGACAGCTGAGAAACTCCATCCAGAGAGTCATTGACATCTTCCAGAGTAACCTCTTCCAGGCGCTTATAGGTACTACAATGTGTCATTCATCTCTGCCCTAGTAATAATGAAAGTACTGTGTCATGCTGTGAGAGCTACTATTTATCGCCGTGACTATCTATCTATCTATCTATCCATCTATCTCATTTAATGTTACTTAATTTTATTTTTAGGGCAACGCAAGACAAGTGACTTAACCTTGTTGTAAGCACTGTAGGAAATAATCAGTATCTGTTTTTCATTCATGGGGTGTTTTATATTCAGTCTGGAGGTTGTGACATTTTCCCTCCAAAAGTTTGGTGGGTCCTTGTCATTACACAGAGGTGTTGAGTAGTAAAAGCCAATCAGAGGTAAGTGTTACTCAAGCTATACTGACGTTTAAATTACGAGGCCCTCTATTTTCAGAGGGGCGAGATCTAGGTGACCAGGATACTAAAGCATTTAACTGACTTTAACAGCTTTCCTGTCTATTCACACATTGAATAGTCAATACTTTAAAGATGGTACTCTGAAGTGGTGTTCACATTTATTTTAAGTAAAAACTATTATCTTAAATATTATTTCAGGTTGTTCTTGAAATCTTACCTAAATCGTTTGATTGAGGAGCCACAATATAGTGTTTCTTAGCTCTCTTCGGCCAGCCATTGCAAACTAGGCAAGAAAGGCAACCACAAGGAATGCTGAACAGCCTGTTTGAGTTTCTCAGGGGTATGACTGGCCATGTGCCAGTGACTCTCTGTGTTTGACCCTTAAGGTGTGGAGGCTTCCTGTAATAACTGCATCCTCTGCTTCCTATTCTTTAGAAGAAAAAAAAAAATAATGGAAGCTTTTGCATGAATTGCTAGAAGTGAGGCGTATAAGTTAAGGCATGTTTGAGATTTGTCTTCTGAACTAGTCACATGTTTTAGGACAGAGATGGGTAAGCTTTCTCTTTGAGAATGATTTCACTCATGTGTCTTGCTTAATTTTTAAAAGCCACCTCGGTTTGTAATAAGCAGAAAAACTTGGTAATGGATGAGGGAATGTAATCAGTATTTTAAATGCGTATTATAAGATGGCAAGCTGTAAATATTTGCTTCCTTTGTCCAGGCCGATGTGCTATGCAGTAATGTTATGCACACTGTTCTCAGAAAAGGGCATGTTTGTGCTCCGCATTGCTAAGTTCATACACCATACATGTATCAATCATTCTCATCCATAGCGTCATTTACGTTCCCACAGTCGCATGCAGAAATCCCTCATCTCATATATGTCCCACATGCATGTGCTTTTAAGAGCACCGCTAATGAAAAATGCATTGGAGTGACCGTTTCCAATTTGACTTGTCTTCAGATATGTATTCTAAAGGACAAACAAAATGTAATCCGTCTGTTGACATGATTACCCTAGTCCTAATCCGAAGGCTGATGATTTATGATGGTTTCTCTGAGAGAGCACATCGCTGCAGACTCTGTGCATGTATCTCAATGATTAGAGCCTTAAGATTCCTCCCTGGATGCCAGAGAAGATGAGTTAACCAGAGCAGGGCAGGTCTCCTTCTGCATGCAAAATGTGGGTCACAAGATAGACCTGGTTTACTCTTGACAGAACCCACCTGCCTCATGAGTTCCTAGGTAATTGTTTTGAAAATGAGACTCGGAGTAGGAGTAAGATTAAATGACATTATCTAAAGTAGATAATGGCCAGGTTTTATTCACACACAGAAGAACCTTTCTTTTTTAAAAAGCTCTTAGTGCTTCATAAAGAGCTGGAGTGGTGAACTTGATAGCGCACAGACAGGCCGGTATCTTTTCCTAATCTTTATTCAGAGGTCCTGTCTGAAACAGAATATGTAATGGATTAAAATCACTTCCTCAAGTAAATAGGAAGCATCTCCTAAAGCACATTTTGGCGAGCATCAATCCAGCTAAAAGAACCATCAACTGAGCTATATTATATATTTTTAATTATTTCCTTATGTGCTGATTGTGGTGTTGCAAACAACTGTAATTTCCAAAGTTGATAATTGCAGTCATTTTAGTAATTATCTACAGAAAGCACTAACAAACCAGTGTCTCTAAATGAGCCATCAGATTATGAAGACATGTGTCAGAGTTAAAGAGACTCTGTGGAAATTCTATCCTGTGGCTGCAGAGGTCTGTTAATCAGACGTCAATACAGCACTCTGTTTAAGGGCTGCCTTACCACAGATCTCATTCCACAGGGAGAAAAGTGAACATGAGACCTAGGAGAGAAACCTAGGAATCGGCTGATAGTTACACCTCTGTTTTGACTGGCTCAACAGAGAGAGTTCGTCTTTGATTTATAACAGTCGTCTCCACCATGGAATTTAGTACAATTAACTTGCGTTCGTCTTTTTTTGAATTTTAAGTCTTGTTAAACTTAATTGTGAAAGATTTATTTGTGATGGTTCCATTGACCATTTTGAACTTATAAATAATTTTAAATATAAATATTGTCTATAAATACAGCTTTTGTTTTCTGATGATCCTGAACAGTGCAGTTGGACATTTTTGGGCTGACGATATAAATATTTTGTGTGAAACAAGACCCTTTGTATGATGTTTCGTAGTACTGCTAAAATAGGCAGAGATTAAAAGAGCTCCGTTTTTATCATGCACATTGCTTACTTGCAGAGCATGGATGGGGTCACTGAACTGACATGAATCAACAGAACCCCTCATAACGACACTAGTATTATACTAAGGGCAAAGTAGAACATTCAGTATTAACCTCTTAGTAGCTGATTCTCAAACAGTGATTACAACTCTGTGTACCTCACTCAGAATGGCATGCTTATTAGTAATTAGATTCAGTCATAACTTCATCTGATGCCAGACTGATTTGCCCCAGAGACCAGATTAAGGACTTAAAGCTCCCATATTTTCTTTCATCATATGCATGTTTTGTCCTGGCTGACCAAAAGCTTGAGGACGGCCATGTTGTTGTGCTTACGATAGAACAAAAAGAGGATCTTGGATTTAAAGGCTTGATTTGAGAGAGACTTTTTAGCGCATTTGAATGGGATTAGTTTTCCGGTGATGTTTGGGTTATTATTCATTATTAATAAAGGCTGTATGCAGTTTCATACACTGATTGGGATGGGATTGGGATTTCTGTGTCTGGTTGTGGCCTGTGGGGAATATACAGAAGGTAATGTGCTCTGGATATTTGCGTCGCAAAACTCATTCACATGAACAATTTATATATGTGATTATAATTAGATTATGTACATTATTAAGGGGATGAATTAATGAAGACAATGATCCTACCTCATACGGCTGTTCCAGTGGCCTTTCTGAGTAGTCTGTGAACAGTCAGATATCTTTGTCAAATGGGATTTCAACAGTATGTTGACATCAGCTGTTATTTTACTCAAAGTTGGCAATACAATGCACAAAGCAGCACAATCAGAAATTAAGCTGTAGTTAGTTACAGTGTTAGATCCCAGTTATTTGGAAAACAGTTTGTATTAAGCCCTACATTTGAGAAATATGAATTAATCAGATCTTCTCAATCATATTTGACTATGTAAATTAACTTAATATTAGAAACTGGTTATTCAATACCACTCAACCGAGTGTAAATGCATCTGATTGTTCAGGCTACATATGGAAAGTTTACTCCTCCTGTATCACCATACAGAAATAATAAAAAAAAAGCCCCTCCATCCACACCTAAGGAAAACTAAAGATGTTATTGACCCTTTGCAAGAAGTTTGATTGACAGATGATCTGACCAATCATAGCGCAGAATCTGCCAATTTTCTCTGACTGAGTAACCACATAGAGTAGGTTAACATTGTTGGACTTGAACTTAAAAAAAAAAGGTGTGTTAAAAAAAAAGATACATTCTGATGTTCATTCATGTTAATATCATATCAGTGACTAGTAAAGATGAGTTCATCTGCTGCTTGAACTGAGGCTCTACAATTAGGGATGTCCCGATATCGATCGGCCGATATGTTTGCGCGTTTTGTCGGTGAAGACGGTTCTATAATCAGCGTTAA
>JAUCMS010000044.1:4082053-4096360 GCA_032357445.1 Enteromius radiatus | reverse complement strand
TTTACTGCTGATTACAGAACCGCTTTTACTGACAAAACGCGCAAACATATCGGCCGATCGCTATCGGTGCATCCCTACTTAAAATATAATAATTTCAGGTTGTAAAATGTTATGTGATGCATTTCTACATTTTAAAATGAATCATTCATAAGATTGGTATAATATATATTTTTATTTTATTATTCTAAAGTTGCTGTAATGGATTAAAATTTGTACTCTATAAAAACTTGTTTCAGACATTTTTATTATTTTTTTATTTAATTAATACTTATGTATATGTATTGTGGATATTCTTAGGTATTATTGTCCCTGTAATTTATCATATGTTTGATAAGGATACTTTGTTAGGAGAACATTTTTGGGGGATAGTTCTTCTGTGGTGGATTCTATTGCCACCCTGTGTTCTGTAATAGTTATTGCAGTTGTACATGCTGCTTCTAGTGATCATGATGTATCAACATAAATGTCTCTGCTATGTGTTTATGCACTACAGTGATAGTTCACCCTTTAGTTGGTTCATCGAAAATGTTGTCCACAAGTTGTTCCAAACTTGTATGAATTTCTTACTTTTGTGGAACCTAAAATAAGCTGTTCTTTATGCTTCTAATGGAGGTGGGAGTGATATTGGCATTTAGGTTATACTCTTACATTGTGTCTTTTCATAAATGAATGTATTTTGCATTGAGACTTTAGTCTTCATGGTCCTCATAGTTGCCGTTTGGGATTAATGTTTCCATCCTGTTGATTCTATATATATATATATATATATATATATGGTCTGCTATTCATTAACTTAAGCATCATTATCATACAACCCTCTGTTTCAGGCTTTGTCTCAAAACCTAGTAGGCTTACCTAGTCTAGGGACCGCATTTTTGGGTATCATAGGCCTTGAAACATGCCAATTGTGTCAAGGTAAACATTTCACTAGCTCTAGATCCTTACTTTCCATTTGTTCTATTGTCTGTCTCTCTTTATAATGAAATTGCTGGCACTTTCAAGTCAAGCTTGTATTGTAATACAGTGAGTTCATGCCCCTCTGTAGGTTGAGTCGCTGGAATGCATCTTCGATGGGCCATCCACTGTAGTGAACGAGGAGAGTTCTCCGCTTCCTACTACTCCTCTCTCCAACCCGTACCCTCAAAGTCCTGTGACCGTCCAGGTAACAGTCACTCGTCTGACTTGGCAAGCATCTTTATGTGCTTCTGACGTAGTACCAGCAGCTTGCCAATTCTGTGTTTGTCATATGGCTGTCAGTCATGTGCGTTCTGATGTCTGTCATCTCCATGTGATCAGAGTTGCTGCTCAGTGCAGCTTTTCATCATTTCATGATGATTTGAACACATTTGATCAGACAGGCTCAATGCTGTCACTGAAGGGTACTGTACAGCTCTTGCACTGTACCTCTCATTGTCTTCCTTGTTGGTATTTATGCAGGTTTTCCTTTTGATAGGTGCATGAGCCTGCTAGAATCTACACACGTGGGTTCTAGTTAAATAGACTTGTTTTTGAAATGCAACAGTTGTTTGGCTTCATATGTTGCAGCAAAAGCTTTGCTGTTGCATTTTTGTTATCTGTTGGTGCATGCCGCCATGCATGGAAGCACCTTTGCTTCCACAGAGCATGGCCAATGTTATTTCGAGCTTCAGGATCTTGTGCTGAAGATTTCGATTAAAGCCTGGTTGATGCATGAAATGGTTGTTCAACAAGATGAATAGCAAATTCCTAATTTCTGAATGTCTTTTCTGCAAGCGGTATTGCTTATTCAGGCTTTAAAATGGATAGATAAGAACGAGGCGGTGTTGGTAAGGGTTTGAGGTGAGGCTGTGTCCTTCAGTCACTTCTCTCATACAAATCACGAGCCTCGAGCTGGCTTCCATTTCCCGTCAATGACATAAGACCTGATATATCTCCCCATGTGGCAAAGTTAAATGGCTTGATCGCACATGCAAGGAAGCATCAGGAGAGCACGACGAATACAAAGAGGTCAAGGTGCCAGAGCGCCATCCCCTACAACCAATGAGTTTCCACAGGCACTCGGGAAGGATGTTACCCTGCCTCATCTCCAGGGAAGCATTGTCTACTCTTTTATCACAATGTAGCAAATGGACACTGCAGCCGTTTGTCAGAGAGGCACAGCATTAGAGTAACGTCTGCATCGCAAGCCTCTGGACCTAATTTCTTTCAGGCAATCAGAGAGGAGCGCAGTCAGTGCTAGCCAAGTCAAGCACCCAGTCTCACTCTCTCAGCTTCCTGCTGACTCATTTTGAGCTGGAAGAGGCTAACGCAGGCACCTGTCGCCGTCTGCACTGAACTCGCATCCCACCACTGCACAGCCGCGATCGCTTCAGCGTGCCAGGAACTGCATCAGCCACAGCAGCGAGGGAGAGAGAGAGAAAGAGAGAGAGAAGGTGAAACGAGTAGCGTTACAGAGTGCTGCACAGATTGTAAAGCGCTTTATTTCTGCTGCATTTTGTGAACGTCAGGCAGCTGGGGTTTTTTTTAATTTTTTTTTTTTACTCTTGCACCGCGTTCTGCTCTTTGTAGCTACCTGCACCATATGTTTTCGTCGCCCGCACACACTATGTGCAGAAACTGGCTTTGAAATGCCTGCGTAAGAAGAGGTGGTGGGGGGCAGGTCAGAGTCGGGAAACGAGTTCTATTTCACCGAAGCGTGAACCCCACACACGCACACTCCAGCCTCAGCCCACAATGCTCAACTCGGTGTGGTATGCTAAAAAGATGGGTCGCCGGATCATGGGTACCCTAAGGAGAACCAAGAGGCGACGTCTGCACTTGTTGGTAGGTCTGGAACTCCGCAACAAGACAATGCTGCGTGTCAATCACTGCAGTGAATACAGAACTTGCTCTCGTTAAAGCGAATGATAGATGCTTAAACTTACTTTTTGATGTTGACATAAGTTACTCGATTAGCTTTGTATAAAACCGTTTATTGTGCATCATGTGAAACTGCATTAATCTGATTCATAACAAGTAAAATGACTGAATGGACTGTATAATCACGTCTGAGACGGAGAAACTAGGTGCATTAACAAAACAGAGGTGCGTCATTTTTTTGTTAGTACGTCACGGAGTCTGAAAGGCACTGATTGATGGTCTCGTAAGGCCACAGTAAAGTCATTTGTTTTGTTGCGTGAAATATGAGCGTTTTTCTGCATTACATTGTGGCAGTCACCTGCGTGAGTGTGTGATGTCTGGCACGTCATTGTGTTTCAGTGAGAAAATGTGAAAGCACATATCTCTTCCCTCTGCTGCCTGGCAACCTGCGTGCCTCTGTCATGCAGCAGTGCTTGCAGTGTCTTACACACGCACACACACACACACACACACAGACACGCTCACACATGCGCTGCACAAAATGTGTACGTTCCAGGCATGAATGGAAGCGATGCTTTTCCACTGATCCGATCATGGTTGTTGAACACATTGAAACGCTTAAGCTCATTTAACTGGTCAGATTTACTGTTATGGTTCCTAGTCACCAAATGATGCATGTAATCTGTCATCAAAAGCATGTTACATGTTTAAATACCCACATGATAGCTTTGGGACGTACCTATTGCTGGGTTGTTAGAAGGTACACGTTTTTGTGTATGTTTTCCAGTCCTTATCAAGACACATACTTTGCAATTAGCATCTACACATTTGAATCATTTACATAATGTAACTGCTACATTATCTGGGTAAAAAAAAACTGCAGAAGTCTTCGTTTTGATTGAAGACGAAAGTAAATGTAACGTTAATGGGATTCCAAAGAGGATAGTTTAAACATATGTCATTTAGAAAAAGGGTAGTAAACAATCCCAGTGTTTGGCCTCTGTGGAGTCAATATCCACATAATTGGGATGTGTGTCGTTAAGGGCTGGTTATTGATACAGATTAATTGGGAATATTGCCATTTTCTTTCTTTATGTAAATTATTGAGGGAAAGATGTTATAGGTGTAGCATTTCAATAACTTTATTTACTCAGAAATGATCATTTAAAAACAACAGAACATCAGAGCTTCGAGTGAGTCCCATCTTGTGGTCCTTTCCTGATTGGTCCTCTTCACTTCATTGATTTCTAATATACTAATAACATCTTTTTAATTTATTTTGCATCATTATTCATGTCACAGCATGTTTTGAAAAAAGAAATGGCTCATAAGTTATTCATTCATAAATCAGAAAACATGTTTGTTTTTGTGTGCAATGCACAAGATGTAGAAAGATCTAGAAGTATCTTACTATAGTTAAAATATCTGCAAATTATTAAGTCTGCAGATCAAATTCAGATCATTTTATAAGCGGATGAAATGATATTGTTACATTGCTCCTTATATATTTAAGGACCTACATTAGACGGTGCATTCGTTTGAATTGGGAACCTGTTAATTATGGATTGAGTTTATGGATTGAGTTTCTCTTTTGATAAAAGACATTTCATGGGTCACAGTTGTGGGCAAGGTTGTCATTAGCGGCCGTTCTTTCATGTTTCCTGAACAGAACAGGCTTTTATCAGACACCAGATCAAGAGAAAAGGTGGTGACAGGAATAGCCAAGACAACATCTATGGATCCCGACCCTGCTTTCAACATCTATGGAGAAGCTGACCAGCAGTCTGACCCTGTCAATAGTCAGCCTAATTTGTGCTCCATTGTATGACCTATGGAAGATTTGAAAACTGATATCCAATGTTAGTTGCCCATTGTAGCTGTAGAAAGAGTTAGTCAGTACCTTCCTGCATTAGCTGTTGCAGTTGCACCAACACCTTTTTGGTTATATTATTCTTTAATATGTTAACCAGGTCTGTTCCACCCTTTACTACTACTGATGTGGATTTTCCGTGCTGCTCAGTTCTGCTGGTCTAAATGTGAATTAGCAAGGTGACAGGCTTGGTTCTGAGAGGTGGCTCTAAATGGGTCTTGCTTCCATCTCATTAGACATGCACACAGTGTATTCAGAGGTAATTTGGAATGTATTATTGATGTCCTGCCATATCTATTGGCAATCTTTTCAGAGGGAGGAGCTTTAGCATTGTTGTTTGGGATGCCATCTTGCCCTCTAGATCAATACTTAAAGCTAAATCCTGACAAGCCTTTCTTCAGTTTAATTCACGGGTGTTTGTGCAAAGGGCTTTGTCTGATTACGTGGAGGCATGCACGACTATCACAGTGCTCAAGCCAGCGTGGTGTTGACATGCGAATGATAGTGTTTTGGTACCATCCAGTCCCTGCTGTAGGCTCTAGCGCACTAATGAATATGTCAACAGATGAAGCCGAAGAGCGTGTTTACTGTGGCTTCTGGTGCAAGACAGGGGACCGGAGCCTGTACGGGAAATCCTGCTGGCTCTTTTAGATGTGCGAGCAGTTGCCATGGCTTTAAGCTCCCAAGGGAGTGGAGGCAGAGCCTGGTGACAAAATCAGCCAACTCATCCAGCACCTGTGGCACATCTACGAAACTGTTGTATGGATGAGGTATCTTCTTAGTGCCAGTGTTAAAGGTCGGAGACCGCATCTACATCAAATGGTAATCTAGACCTGGAGAACATTAATTTTTGACAAAAACTTCGATGGGAAGGCCTTCTTGGAAGACTGGAGATTGAATGTCACTGGAGAATGAAGTATGTTTTGACCTCATTTTTTGACACTTCCCAATTGGACAGCCAGCTGTTAATCATCTGATGGCCTTTAAATTTAACCTCTTGGATGCTCTTTGAACTGCTCAGATGGTTCCAGTGAAAAAAAGTAGTGCCAGCTTGTAATTTGTCCAGTGTCTGATCTGCTCTTTGAGTTTATGTCTCCAGCGTCTTGAGGTAACAGTTTGCTTTGAGTGTAATATTTTTCTTTCTTCTCTTTACTTCATCCTCCATCTGAATCGAAGCAGTGTTGGATGGTTGTTGCTGTGTCGCGGAGTAAGTCTTGGGTGGAACGGAGTATCTAGGGTCATGACTACCCAGCACACTTGAGGCTATGTCCTGATGAAATCCTCTGATATGTCTGCCACAGGAAGCCACGCTCATAATTAAGGAAGTTGTTTGGAAAAGCTCTTAGACTTTGGTTAGATTTGTTTTCCTGTCTTTGTCATCGACACGCTCCTGAGAAGTGACTGACGTGCATCCATAGTGCAGTGGCAGTGATGAACTACATCTTCGGTGGAAACACCTTGTACTCCAGGGGAAGTCGAGGCAGCAGCACCAGTTCGGCCCACGGTGGCTCATCTGGACCCAAGCTCAGACAATGGTCCATACGTAGTTCCTCTGAGGAGACTGCAAAACAGACGCCGTCCCGTTGGCACCGTGTTCTCGCTACCCTTACCCGACTCAATACTTTCACTGATTGCATCGTATCAAGGACAAGTCAGGTAAGTTCTGCAAGCTTACGCAAAGGTGCCATGGGACACAGACTTAAAGTGATAACTTTTTACTTATATGTGGCCAGTTCTCTCGATTATGTAAACTTGCTTGCTACGCATTTGTATTTGAGGGCTAACTCAGTAATGATTTTTACACTTGAGCTAGCAGTTTTTGTGTTTTGCATAATTTTTTTATTTATTTTTTTTCATTCTAAAAATGTTTTTAAAAATACTTAAATTTGAAAATATAGTTGTAGTTTATTGCATGGATTCACGTCCAAGCTCTTCTTTTTTGCTGCGCTGATGGTTGCGGCGGAGAAAGTTAGTTGGCTGTATGATTAGTTATCCCAATAATTGTTTTAATCAGTGAGGTTTACCTTATAATGTATGGTCAGCACATATGCTAATATGCACAGATAATGCCACTACATGTGGCAGCAAAATGTCTTGCTCGAACTGTTGTTGCTTAATAATTGTATTCAGCTGCATATGACTTGATATATAATATCAGCATTTTAGCTGAAGGTCAGAGAGATAAATGAACAACTGAACCTCCCTTAAACAGCCTAAAAGAAACAGATATAACAGAAGTCACTGAACATACATTAATGTGTAAATAATATGGCATGAGTTTCATATAACTAATTAATTAATTTCAAATAGCTTTTCAGTTAAACTTCTTATGGGAGGATGATATGATCAGAATCTTAAATATTTTAATTTATATTTATATTATTACCTGTGACAGTAATGCACATCATCACCAAGTAAATATTAGGATTGTCACTACGACAAATTGTTATAAATTTAACAGGAGATTTCGTAATAAAACGTGATCAAATATTTTTCCAACATACAACTATAAGTATGTCCAATTTATCTGCATGCATACAGCACACACACATAAAATAATAAACACTAAAAATAGCAAATCTCAATTGCTTTATTTATTTTTTTTTAGTCTTTACCAAACTATATCTCTGTTCTATTTATTATTGTCACATGTAGACAATTATTGTGAACAGTCAGTAATTTCTCAACAAAACTTTTCTGAAACTATGTATTGTGAAAAACATTTTTACAAATAAATTGCGTGTGAATTTCACTATAATAGTAGTAGCTGCAACAGTAGTAGTAATACATTGTGAGTAAAAAACAAAAACTTATCACTTGTCATTTAAAAACGTGTTTTTAAGTAATACTTCAAATAAATTAACTGATAACAGTATGATATTTGAAGTATTTATATAAAAAGTAAAAATCATTGTTTCATTACTGTATTATAAAGTCACAGTATAAAAAAAGTGTTTCTAAAATAGGTTTGATCTTTAGGCTAAATACATTTTTAGTGCTGTCACCTGAAGTGATTCTTACAAAGTCATGATCCTAGCATATGGGAAACTGTATACTTTCTGTGCTTTGTATGTTCTGTACAGGTGTGTTGGTATTATCTGTAAATTGTTGTGATCATCACAGCAAAATTGTCCAAGAACATGTTGTTGGTTGTGTGACCAGTAGATGGCACTGGAACTGCATTGTTTCCTGAGGTGAAATGGCGTGCTGCACAGTTGATCCCAATCCTGACTACATCTTTGCAGTTTTAGATTAAAACCTCTTAGCTGCACCTGAAATAACCAGAAGCTGGTTAAAACATGGTCTACAGAGAGCCACATGATTATTATTAATATTACCGTATTACTAATATAAAAATATATTTCTGCAGCGTTCAAAGGGTTAAAAGCAGCGCTTTTCAAATGATGAATGAATAGACTGATTCTCTCTCTTCTTTGTTCTGAAATCTAATGGTTTGTGCTCGGCACTATAATATTACATTATTAAAATGCATACACTTTAACCTGCTCATTGTATTCAAGTTCATCCCAGCTGACATACATTCTACTCTAAATGCTGAAGCAGTGGTTGTTAACAGCTTGGTGCACTCACACTCATCAATTCAAATCCACTTATAAAATCAGCCTCCAATCCAATCACCCGAGTTGTCATGCCATTGCAGCTATTCTAGGCCATTTATCTATTCATAATATTCCCAAAGGAAAGATCCTTTGCGTCTATACACTATGGTAAGCCATCTGTCACAAAAGTGGTCATATGCAATATGCATTAGTTTGTGTGGTGCTTTTAAATGAATTATTTCCCTATTGAGCAAAAACGAATTTCAAAAAACTAAGTTATACATACTGTAAACTCACACAACAACACAGAAAAGATTCTCCTTCAACATCATGCTGATTCAAGGAACGCAGGGAGGTCAGATGTTATTAATTATGTAGGTGAGAAGCTGTTTACTATATGAATCCCCCTCACGCTAGGTTAGTTGCTCTGTGTATTAGCGCTGTTTCAGCAGGCTGGCTTTGTATATGAATCGTAGCTCAGCATTGATTATTCATGCCAGAAAAAAACCACTCCGCGTCTGATGCCTTTGCCCATTGGTGCTCACTAATTGGCATGAGAATGCAAAGAGATGAAAGGATGGGTGAATGAGAGAGATACGGAGAGCGCGAGAGGATCATCGTGCACACAGACGCGTGAGAGCCCGGGTTGAATTTCCCTCCGTTAATTTGTTGCCAAGGCGCTGCACCAAAATACAGCAGCCTTCTCACCATCGACCCGGTTGTCCTAAAATCCAACGCTCACGTGCCGACTATGACGACCTTCTACTCCGGCCATGAGTACGGATGCCGGAGAGCGGACAGCTGTGAGAAGAGGAATGCCTCTCATGTGCGGGTCAACCTCAGGCAGAACCCACCGTCTACCTCCATCCTCAAGCAATCGCATCTCCAGCAGATGGTGACCCAGGAGGGCTCCATCCACCCTATCAGCTACAACTCCTGCACCCTGCCATTAAACATAGGAAAGACCAGGACTAAGTTTCTCAATCTGCGCGACAGTGTGAAGAAGAGCCCCACTAAGAGCACAGCCAAAGTGAGCGGGCCGGGGGAGAGGTTTTCTCTTTGGCCCTCTGTGTCATTTGATAAGGTAAGTTAGAGCAGAGAAAGGAGCAGTTTTGCTTATAGACATGCTTTGATCATTGGCTCAGGATGCTTTTCCGCATCTTAATAAAATTGGGTTCCTCCTTTAGACTCATGACTGGTGTGCTTGATGACTATCATAGCTCTAGATATATCTCTGTCAGTGTCTGTGTGGAAATAGTTGTCTTCCAATGGATATTTTCGCTCATTAGTGTCTGTCTTTCATTGACAATAATGGACTTGGTGTTTGTCATCAGTTTAGTGTCTCAGAGTGCCTCGGTTTTATTATTGCAGTGCTTTGTTGCTTTCCTGCATTCCTTGAATTGTCTTAGAATATTTCGAATGTCAGTTATTGACAGGTCGATACCAAGCTTTTTATCTGCTAATGTATTGTTCTGTTCCATGTTAAAATCATTTAGAGCAATTAATCCCACAATTAAAGGTCTGTAGAGGAACGTTTAAGTGGAACTGCAGTCAATGCTATTGACCAGCTCTAATTTTAGTTTCTGTGCAGACCAGATGTTTTGGGGTATTGGCACAACAACATTTAAAGTGCCATCAGTATTATTTAAAATCAAGTAAACCCAATGTATGTGCTACGTTTTGCTCTAAAAGGCTGCAATAAAAACAGTAGTATTGTGAAATATTAGAATTTAAAATACATTTTCGATTTAATATATTTTTAAAATGTAACTTATTTTGTGAAATATATAAAAATAATTGTAATAAGAAAATGAGACACATGCACATTACATTTATTGTTAAACTGCTGCTCAGTCAGTTGTAGTTATTTATTATATATTTATGATATACTTTTATTTATTATATATATATCATATAAAATGTATTTATAGTTATTTATTTTTGAATAATTGTATTTATTTTATTTGTTATTTTTCTGGACTACTTTTTAATGGTCCAATTAAATGTTATTTATCAAAAAGCACGTCTAAATTAATTTATATAATGAAACTTAAACAATTTAACCACAATTTATTAAAAATTTTACAAAAATTAGATGGTTAGGTTCCTAAGAAATGTAAAAAAGAAATTTCCCAACAAGCAAGTTGAATTTTTTCTTACAATAGTTTTATAATTTTTCCCCTCTGAAAATTGTGTATTTACATTTTTTTAAGGCATAAACATTTGTCTATTAATAAATGAAGAATTAAATGTATTGTTGGAAATTAAAGGGGATTTTATATTACAGTTTAGAAACGCTGAAGAAATGTATGTCCTCATTTAGTGAATTATAGATTATTACAATTGTCACAAAAAGTTATCAAATATCAAATATTATTTATTTATGAGCATGATTACTCTGAGTAAATATTAACATAGATGTTCAAGCACTAGAGGAGTTACTTCTGAACAATCACATGCTTAGATGATGATGTTCTGGATAAAATGATATCACTGCTGTCAGATCTGTCCAAAGGGATTCATTGAGCCAGACCAAGCTGTTTTCTGTGGTAAAATGTTAGTATGTTTTACGGAGAATTAAAACAGACGCCTGTAAATACTGTATGGCCACACTACAAGATTTCTTTCTAAATTGAGAGATAATTGTGAAATCTCTGCATATTGTACATCACTGGCTGAGTATCACCGGTGGTGTGCGAGTGTTACTTCAGAGAAAGCTAAACTCCTCCAAGCCATTCCCCAGGCTGGATGTCAGAGTATGATGTGGACTTCTGCCATCATAGTGTTACAATGTGTCTTTTCTCACTCATGAATATGTAGAGAAGGTTGTTTAACATGCATTCCTCTGGTTCTGTGGGGTTAACAAACCTCAAAACTCAAGGTGGCATTAGAATTGACATCAAATTCCGCTCATCAGTATTCTGCTCACTATAAGTATATATATATATAAGTAAGAAATGAATACTAATTCCTGCTATGGCATCTATCTATGAGAATCCAAAGCATGTTTGCATTGTGTTAAGACTTGAGTTCTGCTTATATTGCTAGAAGACCTGCATCTTCATCTGCATCTACTGTATGTAAGACTAGAAGTTTCCATAGCAAAGTACCCTGACGCTCAACATTAAAAGGGGCAATTTACAAATAAATAAAAATTCTTCTGTTATCAGTTACTCTAACCTGTAATACTTCTGTTTATTTATTTATTTTTTTAATCTATCACTCAATACACAAACAGAACACATCAACGATGGTCAATGGCAGCTCAGCTACACTTATGTTACACATAAGAAATCTCATTAGCTCTTGTGTGTCAAGCCAGCTTGTTTGAGCTTCCCCTTGCCTTACTTTGTGTGCTTTATGTATACGTGTCGATCTGTGTTTATAAATCTAAATGAAATCTGTTAATGTCATACAGTAATTGTGTCTGAAACTGGGATTAAACTGCTCAGTTCATATGGGTTACTTTCACAATGCCGATGAAATTTCTGAAGTGTGAATGTATTGGATAATTAGTGATCTATCCCTTTTACTACACAAAAATATTTTTTGTTAGAATATTTTACTTACAAATTTTGAACAAGCTGAAAAATATGAATAGGTAAGTATAAAGCACTAAAGTGACTTTGCATGTCAGGAGCGATAGCAAAGGCACTGCAGACTGTGCAAGAAAGCAGTTTCTAGAGACCCATGTAGCTTTCACAAAGACAGCCACGGAAAAATACTGACAGTAACATAAATGATGTACTGTGTAAGTTGCATTGCGCAGTCTAGCCTCAGATATATGGGGCCACTGTTTGTTTTCATAATCCATACGTGGATTATGGTCTCATTATCATTCGCATGCTCATTTCTATTCTCTCCCTCCATTCTCCATTAATCACAAACGGAGCGTCTTGCAGCTCCCCATTGTGACCCCTTCCCCCCTTTCCATCTTGCTCACACACTCATGCAGACACCCCTCATGGTGATTCCAATGCAGTGCTGTGCTATGTTATGTTGTTGTGTATGTATATGTGACCTGACCTCTCCCCTTCCATGCTATTGTTCAGCAGACAGATGCTGTCCCACCCTCCACTCTCATAATCCCTGTGATCCCAATCTCCACTGTCCCTGCGGAGCCCGCTGTCATCTCTTCATCAACGTCACAGGTCTTTTTTTTCTTTCTCTATTTTCCCTCTACCCCCTCTCCCTCCCTTATTTTTTTGCTCTCTTCCTGTTGGTCATTTTTTTCTTGATCCCTGCCATTCCACTGCTCGTTGATGGGCCTGAAGGATTATCAGCCCCAAAGTCGGGTAAAGTAGCACGGCTCCCCTTGACTAATAGCATCTGCGTGTCAACCAGCCGGAGGAAGTGGAAAGCCCCCAAAAAGACAGACAGAGATTGAGAAAGCAAGCGAAGAGAGAGTGGATTTAATTTTAGGCTACTTTTGGCTCGTAATAGCATTCATGCTTCAGCATTGCATGTTCTGCAGTTTAAAATGCCATGTATGTACGTACGCTGGCAGCGCTGTGTTAATCTGGTGTGAGCGCCGGTGCTGCTAACGTCATGTGGAGAGTAAGTGAACATACCTTTGCTGTATAGAATGATGCTTAACATGTTTATTTTTAGTTGCTTTAACTGCTAAACGCATCAAATGTGCTGAAATCTATGCCTTAACTGGACTGTATTCTCTTGCAGGCAAATCCTCCCCCTGTCGTGGTAAATACAGAGAGCTTGGATTCAGCTCCATATGTAAGTGTTCTTTTCACTCATTACACTTCAATTTTTATAGCTGTTAATGTTAAGTTACTTTAGGTGATGCCAAACTAAAAATGTGCAATAGGGCGAGATTTGCTTTGTGGCAGTTTGAATTCAACATTAAATAGCATTTTTGCATGTTTACTGAATATTTAACAAGAAAAACATATATAGGTGGTACTTTATATCTTTGGAACTGGATCGAGAAAGGAGGATGTGATGCCTTAATATACCAATAATTGTGCATGACTTAACACTGCACAGATTTAGGTATTTTGGAAATTATTAGATTTTAAAACAACGTCTTATTGTTTTATAGTAGTACCTTATTTACTAGTACAGTAGGTCCTTAAGAGTACATATTACTACTCAAGGTATCTAATATGTACCTTTTAAGGGTAAATAGGAGACAGAGTTGTCCCAATAAAATGCACTAGTGACAAACCGTTGTACTCCTAAAAGTACAATTTTTGGATATTTGTTTCTTACAATGTACATATTTAGGTATTGAACTATATTATCTGGTAGCTTATGTGGCGTAGGTGACAAGAGCAGAAAGTTGCTTCAGAGTCTATTATTTTTCAATGGGATAATGTTCACTGGTATGTTGCTTTAGGCATGGAAATCATTGTAAATGTTCATTAAGGAATCAATATTTTAAACGTATGTTATTCAGTGCACTGCTTGTACCAGGGTACCTCTAGACCTCATGTTAACGTAGAGACTGGAACATAATTTGTGAGGCCCATTAGTCAAGGGTGGTGCTCATTTAGCACTGTAGTGAAATGACATCTCTCAGGTTTGTTTTCTGCTTCATTTCCCTCGAGTCTGCCTGTGGAGTAGTGAGGTCAGTAGTCTTGATTGTGCCACTCAGGAGCACTACGTCTGTTTTTCTTATCAAGCACCACACATTCAACCTTTGTGCTGTTTCAGCAGTGCTGCAGGTTCCAGGTAGCGTACGGGACTCTCAAGGGACTCTCTGCCGTTGTGTCTTATGTGATTGGGGATTGTAATTGACTCGTGTGGAAATTATGTTGTGAAGGCGAGCGGTGAGAATAATGTTTTTAGGTTGGCTTGTTTAGAAGAAACTACATTATGTGGACAGTGTTGCTGTAACTTAGTTAAGATGCGAATTAAAGAAGGTTAATAACTCTGTCACTCAATGTATTTAATTTGTTGTGATATTTGAAGATTTATTAGTATTACCAAAAGCAACCTACACACATGGCTGGACTGGCCATAGGGCATACCGGGCATTTGCCCGGTGGGCCGATGGTGATTTTCGTCTTTTGTGGGCCG
>JAUCMS010000044.1:4071825-4081953 GCA_032357445.1 Enteromius radiatus | reverse complement strand
GTAGGCCTATATGTGGTGGTGGGCCGGCTGGACCATAAAATGCCAGGGCCGATTTTTACTCCCAGTCCAGCCCTGCCTACACACCTAGTCAAAAACTGAAATGGCAAATTGAATCTTTCAAAAGTGTTATTTTTTTCCAGTATTATTTGTCATTTCAATATAGATAGTAATGTAATTTATTTTTGTGATGGCAAAGCTGAATTCCCACACATTGCTCTATTTGTCAGTGTTAACATGATCCTTTAGAAATTTCATTTGGTGCTCAGTATTTACTGTGTAGTTATGTAATATACACATGCTAAACCAAAAGGTGTACGTTGTGCATTCAGTTAAGTCCTAAATATACAAAATTCTAAATATACTCAATAGAAATAGACAATTTACAAAACTACTAATTAAAAATGAGTAGAAATCACTGAGTGGAGTCCTATGTCCTTTCTCATTAGCTCAGTGTTCAGGACTCCGGCAGTGTGGCACAGTCCATGGAGGCCAAACCAGGCACAGCCAGTGCTAATGAATACGTAGGCCCAATCCCTCTATGCATTACATAATCAAAGCTGAGCTATTTTGGAAAATTGCTTTGACTGCAGTCACATATTACACCATCATGACACTGCAGTTTAAGGGTCTTTTTTTTTATTGTTTAGTGTTATTTCAAGTGAAAGTCAGTAGCAGTTTGTGAGCACCATTCATTATTAGCACACATTTAAGCTTACTTCAAAGCATATGAAAACTCACACCCTGCATCCCATTGTGCATTCTGTGTCCCTGTCAGCTGTTAAATTTAAGTGCAGAATTAGATAATAGCAATTTAGGTCAACCAATTTCCAAGCTATGCTTAATTTTGTTCAGTCTTAGGTGTAAGAAGTTTACATTATCAATTAAAGAAAAAGCACTTTAGCAAAACATTGCCAGGTCAAAGTGTCTAAATAATTTTGTCCCACATTTTTAGCATTTTTACTGGTAGTCAACAGTATGAGGAATATTAGTTTTTTTTCTTACACACACACACACACACACACACACTCACTTAACTATAGTGTCCAGCACCCACTAATAATAATAATAATAATAAAAAAAAAAAAAAAAAAATATATATATATATATATATATATATATATAAAAATTACATCTGGTGTCCGAATATTTTTTGGGGTTTAACTGGATAGATGTATTAATGGATAGAGATGGATAGATAATTAAGTCACGTTGTAATAGTATTTTATATGATAAAACATGCAATTAGATCTGAAACCAGGCAACCATCTTTGAATGAAAATAAATGCATATTTGTCATATTAAACAGAACTTTATGGGTTAAATTATGAACTAGTGGTGGCGCTTCATACGTTGTTGGTTGTTCAGAATTTACTGTAAAAAAAATACTGTAATATGATAATTCTACTACAACTAATAACATTGTAAAATGTGTGATAGGCTGCTGGCTTAAGGAATATTAAACGCTTTCGGATTCGCTGAATGGCAATAATAGGTGGGTAGTAGCCAATGAAATTGCCACTTGCTCATTATTCTTGCTCACTATGGAAGGAATTGACAGTTGTTTGTTCTTGTTTTTAAAGGTTAAATAATTACAAATGAGCTCAGTCTTTTTGACAGGAAAAATAACAAGAAAGGATATTTCACATGTAGTGTGAGTGCTGTAAGACAAGTGATGATGAGTCAGCTGCTTACACATTAGTGTTTAGTTGATCTGTTGCGTTTATGTTTTACCTGAATGGACACTGTATCTCATTGCTTTTCTTTATAGGGGAAAGACTACACTCATTTATTTTTCTGTTATTAAAATATGTAAATAGTCACTGAAATGTTGTTTTGTTCACAGGTTAATGGTACAGAGGCTGACTTTGAGTATGAGGAGATTACACTGGAAAGGGTGAGTGGAATGACTTTTTCTGCTAAGATTTCCACTAGTTTCTATAGGCCACTAAGACAGTAGACAAACTTCTATTTTTGCCGCTCCAAAAGCACCTCCTGGTGGCAGAGAATGAATTAGCATTTTCAATAACACTCTAATTTTCGCAGAAAACCTATTTTGCTTGTTACATAGAAATAATCTACTCTAGAGGGACTTTGCTGTTGTTATTGATTTTTCACAGAAGTCTACTGAAAGTTAGGTTTAGGACACAAAAGCATGCATGTGTAATAATGTTTTATGTTGTTGCCATTCAAACAGTCTATAGGTAGAGGTTTTTTCATTGACTGGAAACTAACTAGACTGTGAAAACCGTGCTTAAATGGCAACAAACTGCATGTCAGAATTAATTTAATATTACAAAGACAGATTTATTTCTTTTAGAGGGTCATAAAATGGAGAATCTAAATTTGATTTCGACTAATCGACTAATGACAGTTTTCTTTGCAAATAGAGCAATAATAAGCTGTAGATTAGAGCTGAATCTTTTTTAGTGTGTTCACAGATCTGTTATTTTCCCTCTGAACAGCTTGTGTATAACACTGACCCATTGCTAAAATACAGACAGCCACACAGCCAAATCTTTAAATAGGCCTCTGCAGCGACTCCATTTACCAGCTCAAAGGCTGTCTATTAAAATGCAACACATCAGAGCCATCAGCGCTGGAGAAAGCATGAGAAACACTCTTCTACCTAACCAAGTCACTCTGTCCTTACAGACTTACCAGGGAGAAAAAAAGAGCACCATCTTGCCTTCCACAGTCAAGTCTTAATCCCTGACTCTGCCTAAGGCCCCCCTCCCTTCTCATCTTTTTTGTGACCCAGTTCAGCACTGCTCTGTAGTGCACATTTACTAACTCTGCATAAATAAACAATGCTCCTCCACAAGCTGTTGTCCGCCCAGCGTAAAGCCTGCTTCGTATTTGCACTAATGTAATAACTCACTGCGATCCACAACTGAAGACTAAAGGTGTTTATAGTGTGTGCATCATTTCTTCATGCTCTTTGTCTTGCATGTTGGCTTACAGTAATAAGTATGTGTTGCTTTGAAAATTCACTTTATTAGAGCAGTCACCTAAACATGTTTTAATTAGCACTGTAAAATATGCTCAAATAATTACAGGTGTATTATAGTACCATTACAAATGCTGCTCAGTGCATTGTTAGTGACTGTGGGTTGACTTGAACTCTGGTAAGAGCTATTTCTCTGTCTAGGGCTGCAACAACTAATCAGTAAAACCTATGCAAATCAATATGAAGCTAGCTTACAGAGCAGAACAAGCTGCAACATTCATTTTCGACCTATTAACAGTTACATTGATTATTTTATATATATATATATATATATATATATTGTTATTGCCTTGACAAATGTAAAAGTATGACATTTTGCAATGCATTAAAATTGTATATTTGAATAATTGAATTGTGAGTTCAAATAAAGAAAGGACACTGCCATTTGTCTAATCACATTTCTAGTTGAAGTCGAACCTGCTTTATGCACCAATACTCATTGACTAAAGCATAGAGTAGTGTTTTAATTGTTATTTCTGACTGTGACCCTGACTCCGCTTTTCTTTCACCTGCTGTTTAGGGGAATTCAGGCCTGGGCTTCAGTATCGCCGGTGGCACAGATAACCCTCACATTGGTGAAGACCCCAGCATTTTCATCACCAAAGTCATTCCAGGAGGTGCTGCTGCTCAGGACGGGAGATTGCGGTAATTCTTGGGTCCTCCTCTTTTATCTGCTCTCTTCCTGTTGCTGTTCATACTCTAAATATTATGATAATGTTATGTTATCTAATGCAATGACATCCAGAAAATTTTTTTATGTGACTTTATTGCCCAAAAACTTGGATCTACATGAGCACAACTTTTAGTAAACCTGTTTTTCACTGTTCCTTTAAATCAGTTCCTTTAAATATAGTATCATACTGACCATTGAGCATGGTAATAGTTTTCCTCCTCATGCTTTGTTGTTTGTGTCAGGATGGATTTGTCCTGTTTTGAATTGGTGTTACTAAGTGATAGAGCCCTCCAGTGTCTCAGTGCTGTCAGAGGCTCATTAAAGCAGCACTACTGAGGTCCTGACAGCATCACGCTGATGGCTCTACATACACACCGTACACACACACAAAGAGAGAGAGAGAGCGAACAAAAAGAGCCCTATCATTGGCTGTCTGCATTATTACTATATGTATTAAATTTTGTGAGAGTTAAAGACCTTTAAAGACACTTAGTTTGTTTCAATAGGCTTGATGACTTATAGTTTATAAATTTTCCGTCCCCAGTGATATCTGTAATCAACACATAAATTGTATCCTACATTAAAATTCTATTGTGTGAAGCTGCTAAGATGCTGTGTCAGGCTGGGCTGGATGCTCAAATAGCAATGCTTTGACAGTTTTAAATAGTTTTTGTTTAATGTTAAAAAGGTAATAAATGGATTTATGGGTTGTGTAAAAAAATATATGAATATTTATAATGCATATATTTAGCTTTTTTTTTTCTGTCTGAATGGCTTTTCTGAGGTAAACGAAGTAATCAGTTTATCTCCTTTTTTTGTATATTACAATTCAATTAAATGTTTTATGTTGTTTTGTGTGTGTGTGTGTGTGTGTTCATTATGCTAAATATTGTTGATTATTTAGCTGTTGCTATTTTTTCTGCGTGTTAAGATGTTTTAGGAGATGCTGCTCATTCTAAGTTTTCCTGTCACCATCAAATAGTGTAGTGTTTTTGTCTGTATCTTGGTTTATGCCAGGTCTGGGTTTCAGTATAGCAGGGGGTATTGGGAAATGTTACCTGACTGTAAGGGTAAACAGGTTAATTTAGCATAAAGGAAATGTCCTGGGTGGATAAAACCTTAACTCATGAATTTACTCTCTGTGACCTTCGAGGATTAGACAACCTTCTTAGTTTAAGCTGTGAAAGAGTAAGTTGATTAGGTAGCTTCAGACATTTCGGGTCTAGGATCCTGGACAGATGTATGGTCATCCATAATATGATCCATGATCCATTTTTGGTGTAAGTAGTAGTAAAAAGAAAGAGTTAATGAGCCCCCAGGCCTTTTTACTCGAACATTGATGAGTATGTATTTAACTTATCCTATTTTATCTTTTTACTAGTAATGCACCCACATTTTGGCCACCAAAAATATTTGTCCGAAACTAAATTTTGGTTTCAGAATAATTTTGGTTGCTAAAATGTTGGTGCATCACTGGTACTAAGCTAAGTTACATCATCTCTAGAATGTACTGTTGATGGACACTTTTACCTTTTACAGCTTTACTTGAGATGCAACACAGAAGGCAACCTTTTTTTGTACGATGTAACAAAGATGTAACACCGTCAGTGTCAGATCACTTCATGACTCTTGAGTGGTGTGCAGTTAACTGAGATTGATACGTCCGCACACTACACTGTTGCTTGTGCATGTTTGACCTGTGCTTTACTCTATACAGGGTGAATGATGTGATTCTGCGAGTGAATGAGGTTGATGTTCGGGACGTGACTCACAGTAAGGCTGTGGAGGCATTGAAGGAAGCGGGGTCACTGGTCAGACTGTATGTCAGGAGGAGAAAGTCTGCATCAGAGAAAGTCATGGAGATCAAGCTTATCAAAGGACCCAAAGGTAAATTAACACCAGCCAACTCTTCATTATTGCTGTTGAGTTTTCATTGGTTCAGCTTTTGACATTTGACAGTTTTAAAAGTTTTAAAAGTCATACCAATACTAAATGTTAGGATAGTTTGAATGTAAATACTTATAAGGAAAGGAAGGAAGGAAAGGAAAGCACGTGACATGTGGCCAGATATGGTCTCCCATACTAGGAATTTGTGCTCTGCATTTAACCCATCCAAGTGCACACACACAGCAGTGAGAAGTGATCAACCACACACGCACACACACACCCGGAGCAGTAGGCAGCCATTGCTGCCCACCCTTTGGGTTACAAGCCCAACTCCCTATCCATTAGGCCACGACTGCCCCTCTGTACATACAGAAAACAATGTGAGTAGGGCTGCACAATTTATTGAAATTATTGAAATAACGTTAGCTTAGTTTGAATGTAAATATTTATGATCTATATACAAGAACATACGGAAAAAATGTAAGTAGGGCTGCACAATATATCAACATTATTGAAATATCGCAAATGTGCATATACTGCAGTAGTTTGCGATAAATGAGTGATTTAATAGTTTGAAAAGTTATGTATGGTCAAAGTGAGTGTGGATAATATAACATCTGGTATGCGGATATTTGCGCATGTGCATGATAGCGTGAGCGGGCTCTGATGCAAGACAATCAACAAGCCACAATGCTTTCATTGCGAGCTAATCTGATAAGATGAGGCAGCCCAAGGCACCCACAGCTGCTGCCAACGATTTAGTGCCAAAATGAAGAAGCACCTCAAAGATATGGCAGTATTTTGGTTTTTAAAAGAGATGACCTCATGCAGAATGAAGTTATATGTAAAACGTACATTTCAACACAAACAACAACAAACAAATTAGTCACCTCAAAGCAAAGCACAACAATTTGCAGCCATGCTCGGCAGAGACCATAGACCAGAAAAAAGATAATTTCTGTGGTCTATCCCTTGCTTTTTTTGTTTGTAGGTATGTGTGTTTGTGTGTATGTGTGTGTATATATATTAGGGGTGGGCGAAATGACGATTTTTGATCGTGGACGATCTGCCACATTTCTCCACGATCTGCTTTTTAAGGAATATCGTAGTATCGTGCTATTTTATCATCTCCCTCTAAATATGCTGTACAACGCGACATACATTCACATCAGTGTTAACTCAGTGGTAGAATTACACTCACCGGACACTGCACTTATTTGAAATCACAAAAGGGCATTATTCGCTTTAATGTCTTGCTGATTAAACATATGTGTGCTGTCCGGATGCTCTTTTCCGGTGCATACACCTGAAGCGCGCGTGCACTAAAAACCTGTCAAATAGCGCCTAATTACTGAACGAAGATATTTATCACATGTGATAAAACTGTCAAAAACATAGTGGCTTGTGTCTAAAGTGAAAGCAAACTATCAAGAGAAAAACATGCCAGTATTATTATATTAGATGCATGCAGCTCTTAAAGGGACAGAACTAAACATGCGCCGCTTATCATTGAAAGGGATAGTTCACTCAAAAATTATAATTGTGTCATTATTTACTCACTTACATGTTGTCCCAAACCTGTATTAATTTCTTTCTTGTGCTAAACACAAAATAAGATATTTTGAGTAACCAAACAGTAGCTGGACTTGTGAGTAAATGATGTATGTAGTGTATAAGTATATAGTGTTTCACCTTTCATGTTTATTAACTCAATACTGCTAAATACACCTACTCTTCCTGAAAAATAAAAGCACTGTTTATTTTATTCATATTATGTTTATTTGTAATGTGTATCTATTCGAATAACAAAGATAAAATGACAACAATTTTTATCTTTGCTTATTTTGGCCTAAATATCTGCCCTTCTTTATTTTATACTTTGTTACCTTGAAAGGCTTAGTTTTTAATATTAAAAAAAGGCCAATTAGTTTGTCTGTATTGCTCAGACAACTTGCAAATAGTAAAATCAATGACAAAGAACCATGATAAAATCCTGATATTTTTGAAAAAAATCTTAATAATATTTTTTTTTTGCCATATCGCCCACCCCTACCACTAATTTGCAAAATAGTCTTAAAAAACCAACTTGAAAAAGAATCAGGATTAAAATTGTGAATCATGATTTCCCCAGAAAAAACGTGATATGATATTATTTCCATATCGCCCACCCCTATATATATATATATATATATATATATATATAATATACACACAGACAAAAATACGCAACAGAGCTGTATTAAGGCCAGCAAATGTGTTTCTACAACACTGCAAAGACTTAAAGCTGCTGTTGCCATGGATACATTCCTCTCTCTCCTGTACACACAATTTGTAGTAATCAGTTTATCTCGTTTTTTTTTGTATATTACAATTCAATTAAAAATATTACAGGATTTTATGTTGTTGTGTGTGAGTGTTCATTATGGTAAATATTGTTGATTATTTACCTGCTGCTATTTTTTCTGCATGTTAAGATGTTTTAGGAGATGCTGCTCAATTTCCTGTCACCATTAAATAATGTTTTGTTTTTGTCTGTATCTTGGTTTATGCCAGGTCTGGGTTTCAGTATAGCAGGGGGTGTTGGGAATCAGCACATCCCAGGGGACAATAGCATCTACGTCACTAAGATTATCGAAGGTGGAGCTGCACACAAAGATGGGAGGCTGCAGATAGGAGACAAACTTCTTGCTGTAAGGAAGCAGTCTATTGCCTGTTGTTGATGAATATGTGCTTCTCATATAGATTAATGTCTGTGTGTGTCATAGGTGAATAGCTCCTGCCTGGAGGAAGTTACCCATGAGCATGCCGTGACTGCTTTGAAAAACACCCCAGATGTGGTCTACTTGAAAGTGGCTAAACCCAATAGTGTCTTCATGAATGACAGTTTTGCCCCTCCTGACATCACCAACTGTGAGTTCCACATGGGGGGGTAGTATGAGGGGGGTAAGATGACTTGTACAGACTCTTACGGTGTGTGAAGCCCATGCCGGCGGTGCTCTGCTTGATCTGTGCTCTGTTCGTAGCCCTGCCAGCAGGAGCACTAATAGGCCACAGAGGAGAGGACTAAACTACTATCGATTGTCTGAACGTGCCGCCCTCACAGCCATTAAAGCTTATGTTGTGTGGGAGAGGTGAAGACACTGCTGCACAAATGCCCCTCCATATGTCTTCCTGCCCTTAAACTTGGCAATAATGACTCAGTAATGCAGAGGGTTGTGATCTGTCTGAACTTCTCTGGGAGTGTTTTTAAGACAGCCCAACTGGTTGTGTTTCTCAGCGAGCGTTTACATCGAATGAATTCTTGCCTTTAAAACATTATTCATGTGAATGTACCATTTAGCACCCTTTGTTGTTTACCTTTTAAAAGCCCAGGCAATGATTATGAAACAAATAATGATTAAGTACTATGCAGCTGGTAGCCTGATCCTGTGAATTGAGATTTTTATGACACATCAATTACAAATATAAACTCAGTACGCTCAAGATGCTTATCCTTTCTCCACATTCGTCCATTTGGAAGTTGTTTAATGACGCTGGCACTGAAAAAACAGTGGTGGCATGATGGTTAAAAGATGGTGTTCATAGGAATGCGTCTATAAAAAAAAGAGAATTAAACATGTCTAAACAGCCCTTATCTGAAGTGCTGTTCATGTGGAAGTCAAAGCACTGCAGGACGCTTGTTGAGAGAGAAGTAAGCCTGATGCAAGTCATGTGAAAGGGACCTTAGCTTTGTACTGTAGCTTCAAAGCCCCCAGTACTGTGGTGACTACAACTTTTGACCTACAACATTTAGACTTTTGAAGACAGAATAGTTTCCTAGTAAGCTCATGTCCGTCAAAGAACATTACCTTTAAAGTTATTCTACATTTACATAATCAAGCACCCTCATTCTCCACTGCTAAGCTCTTTAAATGCCGTTGACCCCAGACATGCAGTAACACACTTACAGACACAAAACCACACCACCAAATCAGACACGCCTTCGTCATAAAACGCTCTTGATCTCTCTGCCCCTTCTGATGCACCCTACACAACTCCCTTTAGACACACTCGTTTTTAATCCTTAAACAGGATGCTTGCCATGTACCCCAGTATGATGGATAACTCCTGTCTCAAAGTCAAAGCCTCTGCTATTAGCACTGATCTCCCCTGTGTATGGGGCAATTAGACTAAACCACCCCATATCGGTCACAATATATGACTTCTAGACACACAAATCAGTTCTAACCACTAGACAGAATATGTATAGAATAATGTCAGATGACTGACACTGATGTACAGGCACCAAACACTAAGCCTAAAACTGTAAACTGTTACTTCAAATCTGACTGGGTAATCGCAGTGTTTTTCCTGGGTCAGCAAAGATGTTGATTTTGATGCAGAAAGGCTTGTACCATTCCTGAGACCCATCTGTACCGTAATGGTGGAGCCAGCAGACAAGGTTGCTTTTCTCTAGGCTTGGGCAGTATTCATATTTTCTTTCCAACATGTGGCCAGGTATGGTTGCCCATACTAGGAATTTGTGCTCTGCATTTAACCCATCCAAGTGCACACACACAGC
>JAUCMS010000044.1:4058901-4071725 GCA_032357445.1 Enteromius radiatus | reverse complement strand
TATTCACTAACCCCACCCACAATCCCTGCCAGACCTGGGACTCGAACCAGCGACCTTTGGGTTACAAGCCCAACTCCACGTTGTGGACCGGCAACTTTACCTGTGGTGCTGAAAACCCGCTCCGATGGTGTGCCTGTGGCACAGATGCACAGGTACTTTCGTGCCACTCGCGACCTCTGGGGAAAATGCCCAGCAGCATTTTTCCACCAGAGAAATGGGTCTTCGTCTCCTTGAGACAAGGCTCCTACAAGTACGCTGTTATTTCAGCTCTGTCCTCTACGGTGCCGATGCAGATGGGACCTGCCATTGCATCATCTTTTCTCTTTTTCCTCCACGCTGTCACATGATGACAACCACACATACACATTTTTAGGCATTAAATAAATTATATTTAATATTTAATCCTTGTCTCCTATATAAGTGCATTTTTTTATGATGGTATTGAAACTGATATCGTTGCTATTTTTAGATCCCGTGGTATACCATGTTACCGCCCAAGCCTACTTTTCTCTGCTGTTCTTGAGGAATCACAAATTCTGTCAAGCAGCAATATCTTACTGTGTAGAAGGTAGCATGTGGAATGATGGTACACGGGCCTCAGAAAGCGAACCTGAGTTTGAATTAATGAATGGGAAATAATTTTGTTAATTGTGCACAATCATTCTGCAGCCTGACTCAGAATAGAAATAACGCAGTTTATAGCTTGTAGATAGTATTCAAGTGCTGTTCTTTTTTGAGTGTGCTTTTTGGGCACACTGATCTGCTTGATTTGGTTAGTGTATTACAGAGGGGGAGCCTTTGTGTCAGTAGATTATATTTTTGTCCCCATGGAGAGCCATAAAGCATGCATTTTACCATCTGTTGGGCTTTTTTTTTTATCGTGCCACTCTGTTCCACTCTGCTTCGCCTGAGGGTAAAACGAGGTTTCTGCAGCTAAGCCTCTCGTTCTGTTATAGGCTGTTGTGCAGTACTGTAGGAGAGAATGCTGCTTCCAGCCCACTGGGCTCAAATATACCTCCCAACCATCAGAGAGCTCATATCAGATGACAAATTGTAGAATAAGACCTGAGTGGGTGCACAGATAGTTAGTAAAGGCCTATTCATGGGTGCAAAGCAGATAATCAGATGCAGATGTTAAGCAGATGTTAATCGGCTCTGTTAAGTTTAATAGCACTCATATCATTCATCGTTACATTTCATCCATGAGGAATTTATTTACGCTACTGGGATCAGTTTTGGGAAGTTTGGGATCAGTAAGATTTTTTTAAATATTTTTTCATATTTAAAAATGTATTTATTTGATGAAAAAATAGAGAAAATATAATATTGTGTAAACAATCAGCTTCTATTTTAACATTCTTCAAAATATAATTTATTTTTAATTAACTTTACTTTATTTAACTTTACTTGTAATTTTTTTTAAATAGTTCTGATCCATTTTGATCAGTAGTGTTTATATATATACATACATACATACATACAGTACAGAGAGAGAGAATTATTATTATATTTTATTTATTTATTTATTTATTTTGTATAGTAATAGATCAACCTATTTACCAAGAGGTTTGCTTTTGGGTAACTGGACACTTCAGGGAACTTTAGTGTAAATATTTCATAAAATTAGTCCTCATATTATATTATATTATTGCTGTCAAATGATTAATTGTGATTAATTGGATCAAAAATAAGTATATGTGGGTGCCTGTATTTATTATTTGTATATATAAACACACACATATACAGTACAGTATATATTTTGAAAATATTTCCATGTATAGGCTTATATTCATATAAATTATATTATATACAAATGCTTTAAATATAAACATAACATTATTTTATATAAACATGCAAGTGTTTGTATTTATATTTACAAAATAAATATACACAGTACAGACACACATATTATGTAAACAAAAACCTTTATTTTGGACCATTTGACAGCACTGTATTATATTTTATATTATATTGTTTCTATATTGTATGTATTTTTCCATGTTAAAAGTGTGGTTAGGGTAAGAGGAGTGCTTCATGAAGTGTAACACTGTAGGGAAGATAAAGTTTTGTTTCACCATATCACCATTGCAACACGTTTAAACATGCATTCCACACACTGGTGAGATTACAACATTAACTGCAGATGGCAAATACTGACAACAGACATAAATGCTTGAGAAAATCATTAAAAAAATTATACTATCTCATTTTCTTTTTTTTTTACTATCATTTTGTGATTATAAAATCATGGATCATACTTCTGGGCAACAGAGCTTGTATGATGATTCACCAATACCCAGGAAGCCTTTTTTCATGAGCTCAGCTAACTGTCTGCTTCAAATGAGGCCTTTAAAGAGAGACAAAGCCGGGTAAAATAAGGTTAGTTTAAGCTCAGTTTCACCCTGACCCCCAGGTCTCTTTCCCCCACATGGATATCTTTGTAAGCGGAGACGCAGTGGAGGCCCAGGTGCTAAAAGCTCATCCCAGGGTATCATTTACCATCAGCGTGTGTCTGTTTCTCACAGGGATGCAAACTCAATAGCATGTAATTGTGCATTTCTGGAGGATTAGGTAAAAAGAGATCTTGGAACTGTTTGGCGCAAGCTTTTAGGTAATGCAGTTCGAGATGTTTGAAATTTGTTTCTGTGACCCATTTTAATGGTTATGCCTGTTTTCCTCTTTCCCAGCCTATTCACAACACATGGAAAACCATATCAGCCCTCCAAGCTATCTGAGCCAGCCGCTGCCTCCGGTGCATTCCGGACGCTACTCCCCAACCCCGAAAACCACGGTGGGGGATGATGATGTGACCAGGTAATGTCAAAAATTGTCTACATTAATCTACGATGACTTTTGCCATAATGCATTAAAAAACTATGCAATGCTGTCTTTTTGTATGAATCAGCATTTTACTCTTTTACAGTTATAAAACCCATCATAGTCCTTATTTGGGCTGGGTATTTATTTAGATTTCCTGATTTAATTCTGATCTAATGAAAGAATACTCTTCAGTAATTCATTACACTCATTTTTTCCGGACTGCAGTGATAGTGCTGTATATTCTCAATAGAGGTACTTAAAAGCTTATTGTTTGAGTTCAATAAAAGCAGCGCATCAAGCTGTTCATGATTGTTTTTTATAATATGATGCCAGAACATGTGAGTGTTCTGAGTCTCATGTGTGATGTTCAGGATGATGATATGACCTGTTTAGTAGATGAGGTGCTCTGACCTTTTTTAATAAAGTTCACTGGAGTATCAAATTGCTATTTACTTTTACACAGGCCAGTTGGCCAAAGCTGCAATGGCTCACTGAGGGAGTTGACAATTGTGAGGGCAGATGGCAGTTCGTTTTTCAGCATGCCATCCACATCTGAGAAACATATGTGATGATTTTACAAGATTATATATATATATTTAATTTTAGAATTGGCCCACAGAAAAGAGCACAATTAACAGTCAGACTGGTTGCAAAAAAGGATGTGGTTATGCCAGATGTACCACCAGACACTTAGACAGATAGAGAATTCTTACCCAAAACAACGCGTCATTGTTGATTTTAGCAATTTGATAAGCTCCAAATTTAGCCCATCCACGTCATGTGTGGGTTCATTTTCATAAAAACCGCAGCGCATCATCAAGCCTTTTAGCCATCTTGCCAGTAAACGTATAAACAAGTTTGTCATAATCCAGCAGAACAAACGATTCTATTAATCTGACCATTTAGGTGCACAGGAGGATACGAAGTTTAGCGCATACAGTACAAACATCCAGTACAGCCTGGAAGCAGCATGTGACCCATTCTAGATGTCATTGTGTTCATGGTTGATTTTTATAGCGATGCCTTGTTTAATGTTTAATAGGTAGGAGATGATCAAATAAAATGTTTATTTTACATTATCAGTATTGTAAGTTAGCCACAGGGTTGTTTTGTGGCTGTGTGATAGAACTGGACCAGCAGTGCCTCCAAGAGGTCAGTTATATATACTGATCTTGCACTCTTAAAGGAATTATCTTTTATGGAATAATATCAAAAAGAATTTCAATTTGCCCCTCATATATAGTAATGCACTTTCAGAACTGAGCGTACCGATACAAGGTGTTCAGGACACCTGAAAGACTAAACATGATGCTTAAACGTTATGTATTATACTGTAAAAATTTTTAAACATTGAAAATGGTTATTTTAAATGAATTAAATATTTCACATTATTACTGTGAAAACGTTACATCGGAATTACTGCATAAGAGACTTTAACTGTGATCTTATAAACTATTATGTCTAACTGATGCTGTATAACCTACAGAGAACGCAGCATACTTTCATGATTTAGGACAATGTATTTCTGCTAACTGTAATAATTTTTGCTATTTCAGACAAAATGAACAGTATGTGCTGCGAGTCTGTAAGTTTAGTTTTTACTTTTTGCTTTAGCAGGGAACCCAGGAAGGTGGTGCTGCATCGAGGCTCTACAGGGCTTGGCTTTAACATAGTGGGTGGAGAGGACGGAGAGGGCATATTTATTTCCTTCATCCTGGCTGGAGGCCCTGCAGACCTCTGTGGAGAATTGAAGAAAGGAGACCGCTTGGTGTCTGTAAGTGTTACAGTGGGCACTGAAACCTTGCCCGGTCACACACTGAAGATGAGCATCTGATCAGGAGTTTTTCTTGCAGTGTTCAGCAGACCAGTGTTCAGAGCTCAGTGCTAAACGCTGTGCAGACCACTATTATACTGCTTATACTAATGATAAAAAATGTCTGCATCTTTCTTAGGTGAATGGAATAGACCTGCGCGGTGCCACTCATGAGCAGGCAGCTGCCGCCCTGAAGAACGCCGGACAAACAGTCACCATCGTTGCCCAGTACAGACCAGAGGGTGAGTATTACTTGATGAAAAACCATGCCACGTCAATCATTTTGAGCACTCAAGAAAGCAATCAATGATCAGCAGGAGTCTCTTATGCCGAGTTCAGACTGCACGATTTTAGCCCGATTTTGACTCACTGACAGGTTTTGAGAAATCGCCAACAAATGCCCCGAAATCACAGGCAAATCGGTGCTCATTCACGCGAGTAAGATTAAACAGTGTGAACTATCAAAGACGCGATCTGTGAGAATTGCCGACGAGTCGCTGACACCCGTCAGATATTTGTCATGCAAAAAAGTTGGACCTGCCGGCGATTCAAAATCATGCCGTGTGAATGTGTTCTGACCAACGAGCCAATGAGAGAGCCACATCCAGGGCAGCGGGAGTTACGAAGGTATAGAAGGTAAATATCCTCCTCCATAATCTTTTCGTTGCAAATGAGCGCACATGCAATTTCTATGGCAAGCTTCTTTTGCCTGCTACCACTCCGAAGACATGTTTCCATGTAATTTCTCAATTTTGAGACGCAGTTTGCGTACCGAGACAAAGTCGTCAGCGATTCTTTCTATCACAGCAATGACTGAATGCTACCCCAAATAATCATGCGGTGTGAAAAGATCTGTGACGCGACTATTTTGAAAATTGTGCAGTTTGAACTCGGCATTAGCTGTCTTATTGGAAGAAGTAAAAACCAATAAGCCTTCTATTGCCATAAGGTCAGGTCAATCAGGTCTCATCCTTAATGTTCATCATTATACTCTTAACAATGATGGTAGACTAATATGCCCTATAATTCCACTGTAGGACATAAATTAATGTCATGATATATGGGAAAGAAAAGTGCTTTATTGATAACATCATTTTTTATGCACAACTATTCAGGCATTTATTCTCTCATACACACGGTGCCTTATGAGGGTGATGCTTGTGTTTCAGAGTACAGTCGTTTTGAAGCCAAGATCCATGACCTAAGAGAGCAGATGATGAACAGCAGCATCAGCTCAGGCTCAGGGTCTCTAAGGACCAGTCAAAAGAGATCGCTATACGTCAGGTATTGGACAAATATCTACAAAATTCTACAAGGAATTGAAAATAAAGTCACTATAGGAACTGTATGGAAGAAGAGACTATCACAATTTCCATTTCTTGCCCACTTTAAATGCTGTTTTTTAATAGACTAAATTCCATATTTGGAGTAAGATATCTTATATTTGCAGTCTACACACATCTATCTAAACCTTTTAGCAGTTTTTGAAGCTTCTGGTCAGACGTTACCATATGCTCCCAGCAAGTATCTTTTTCCCTTGGTCTTACTTTGACTTTTTGTTTTTTGCAGGGCACTGTTTGATTATGATAAAACTAAGGATTCTGGGCTGCCCAGCCAAGGCCTGAACTTCAAATTTGGGGACATACTGCATGTAGTAAATGCTTCAGATGATGAGTGGTGGCAGGCACGGCAGGTCACTCCTCAAGGAGAGGCAGAGGAAATGGGCGTTATCCCCAGCAAGAGAAGGTGAGAATAAAAAATACAGGTACATTTGTTACAGGTACATTTAATTCTTTGACCAGACCTGAGTCATGGTGCATGCTTAGCTGATAGGTTACACTCAGTAGCGTCAAGTGCTTGTCTTAGATTGGCTAATGTAATGGTCCTTATGTTTTCTCTAAAGAGTGGAGAAGAAGGAGAGGGCAAGGTTAAAGACAGTTAAGTTCAACTCCAAGTCACGAGAAAAAGGGGTGAGTACATTGTTTTTATACATGCATGCATACAAAGTATTGAACAATACTCTGTTCCAAAACGAAGTGAGTTGCTTTGCTGCCTACTAGCTATGTCTTTTAAGGCCACATCCGGACCGAATCAGACCCTCGCAAGTAACTGATTTGCAACACTTTGCATTGAAAGCCCCTCTGTCATGCACACACAAATAATCAAGATTAAATTTTGAATGGGTTTTCTAGCATTTTTGTATTTTGTGAGTATTTAGTAAAATAGAATTATTTAGTAACATTATAAATGACAATTTAATGAACCATCACTAAATAAAGTCAATAAATAAATAAATATAACTGCCTTAGATTTTGGCCAAAATGTGCAGCATTTAAATATGCTTGCTTGCTTCCTTATGGAACAACCAGTTCATTAGGAGTGTGATGTTTTAAATGCTTAGGAGTAGGCAACTCACTAGGGATTGGAACAAAGCTTATACTGTGTATCTTGAATGACATTGAAATGCATTTCAAATTGCTTTACAAGTTAGTACAGTATTTGCTAATCTTCCTACCTCTGTGAAAGTTTGACCATTTGATATTAACTCACAATTAATAATGCTCAGTGCATTCGGTGGAATGCGATATTCTGATACTAATCAGTCTGCCATATGAATGATCCGGTCTAAATTAACAGCATGCGTAGCTGCAAGTGTCGCAGACCTATAGATGCATATAACAGTACAGTAATACATCTATAACTCATTTATGAGGCATAGAAGTCAAAACAACAGATTATCTAACAGCCCGACAAAACATGCATGATAGGAAAACGAAGGACAAATACGCTTGCCATTGATGTTGGACTGCTTGTCCTTCTGTACGCCACACCTCCTCCTCTCCTGTCCTTCATCCTCACCCTTTTTTCTCTTTTTACCTACCTTGCAATGCTCTCCAGTAATCCATAGTGCTCATAACTGATCACTGCTTGAGAATAAAAATGCACCTGTAGTCCTGGTGCAGCATCACACAGAGAAAACAAAAAACGAAACAGTAATGCTTAAATAATTTTATATACAGGCTGTTTCTGCAGCAAAGTATTTCATGCCAATATTCATCTGCCCTTGAACGAAGAAAAAGGAAATCAGGCCAACTTGTTTTGTTGCATGTTGCTGCTGATAAGAAAAGCAGCCACAACCAAAGCAGTTCTAGGCCTCTAGATGCTTCTGGCACGCTCACAATGCTTCTTACCCTCTGCATGCAGATCTGTCCGTCTGCTTCTCTTGCTTTCGAGATTTCCTGCTGCTAGCTGTTTTTTGAGTCTATGACATCTATTTGTCCACTTCAGTTCTTCATGCATTTCATGTACGATTCTGACTTTGTGACATCCTCCATTAATTGAGTTAACACCTATAAATTGTATTAAGCTGTCAGAGGTCCACAAAGTCAAGAGCAGAACAATCATCTTTTATTTTTTTCCATATGAACATTAGACAGCCCTCTTCCTCTTCCCTTCTTTTCTTTTGCCCTCCCTTTCCTTCTCTTCCTCAACAGTCCCTCAATGACAAGCGTAAAAAGAATCTGTTTTCCCGCAAGTTCCCTTTCTACAAGAACAAGGAGGCGAGTGATCAGGAAACGAGCGATGTGGACCGTAAGTACAGAAATCAGCACTCCAGCTCAATGCTGGGCAAGAATAGGGCGGCAGGTCATATGGACAGAGGTGGGCACTGCTCCACTGGACGCAGCAGACACCAGAGCAACATCAGAGAGAGCTTGGTGCCTGCTGTGTTCAGTGGCTGGACCAGGCCTTAGAGTGTCTCAGTAACCCTTGTACTCTTGTGGTTGTTGTCTCTCTTGTTGCTCCCTTCCTGACCGATCCACAGGACAACCCAGATGACATGCTATCCAAAGGCCAGAGTAAGTTCCCCATGTAGATGCCCACTCGGTCACCTCTGGACCAGACCTCCAGTCTATCTCTTCTCTTCTTCTCACATATTTCATTCCTCACTCTCATAATTCATACAGTACCTGACAAAAGAGTTTTCTGTTTCTGCTGTTGGTGGTGGAGGTGAAACTTTTCTCGCTGTGCTCTGTGGAATCTCCTCTCACTCAGTACCTGCGTATTTTATTTCTCTTGATGAGAAAATCTGTTAATTTGATCATTATTTGTATACTCTAGATCAAACTATTATCTAATTACAGTTTACTGCTCAAATGCCACAACAGACCATTAGGTTGACAAGTGCAGTTTTTTTCTGGTTGATATATTTATATTGACAGTGGCCGTCATCCAATAGTTTTATAACTCCATAAAACCACACTGATATGAGCAAAAGCATTAAATACAGCCTAATTCCAAATATTTGTAGCTAAATTAGGTTTGGGAAAGGAAATGAAAACAAACTGATCTGCTGTTTCTGGTATTCTTAATGTGTGACTGAGGGGTCTTAATCTAGAGACCATTTTGTTGGACACAACTTTGAATGCAGCTGTGTATGCAAGAGGAGTCATCTTTTGCAGGAAGATAATTTTTTTCCAAAAGAAAAAAAAAATCTTCTGAAGCAGGGGTCAGTTCCAACTCTGCTCCAACACAAGTGCCTGTCATTTTTTTTGCCTGTAATCTTGATTTACCTGGTTGTGTTTTATATGGTTAGGGTTGGAGCTGAATTCTACAGATGTTAGCATTCCAAAAGCAGCTGCTTTATATGATGAAGAGATTTAATTTAATTTTTTTTTTTTTTTACTTATTATTTATTTATTTATTTTATATTATCATGTGATTCTGTCTCTACAAAGTACCATTTAATTTACATTTATATGCATTACGTTTATGCTTACATTACAAACTTTTTGAAGCTTGAAAATTGTGGCTGCATAGACTTTGGTAGAATTGGACAAAAATATAAAAATATCTTTATTTGTGTTCTAAAGATTAATAAAGTTATTTGTTAATTAAATAAATATTAATTATTTGGAATGAATTATTATTATTAATTTGTGCTAGGTAACTTTGTCAAGTATTAAGAGTACTGTAGCATATGACCTCAAAACTACTAGATTTGGACTAAAAGCCACAAAACCCATCTTAAAAGGTGTACTGTGTCCCTTAGTGGTGTGACTATTTCTCCAATATGGTGACAGTCAGGACTGGTATTTCTTACTTATTTGAAGTCACCTCATGCATCCTATACTTTGTTTTCATCATCCATTCCCCTCTGTTATGATTTCAGAGCATGTCACCTCTAATGCCAGTGATAGTGAGAGTAGTTACCGTAAGTTCTTCCTTCCATTGTGCCCTTCATCCGTCTTTCTCGTCTGCTCTCACACATTTAACACTTATTCTCTTTCCTATCCTCTCTGCTATGCATTAACATGTATGGGAGATTATTTATTTATTTATTTTTAATGCAACATAAATAAATTACAGATGTAAAAAAGATTAGTGGTTAATATTGCTAAATGCCTGCCCCCCTCAACTGAGCAGCACTGCAGTGAGACAGGCTGGGTAATGTTCCAGAAGCCACACAGATACAATACCAAAATCAATCAGTGAGCCCTCTGCCAGCCCCTGGCTCAGTCTCCATAGCAACAGTGCACCCCCCATCACTTCCCAGCCCTTGCCCTCTCTCTGTCAGAGACAGTCAGAGTCACAGTGGTGCTATATCAAAGCCACTCTAAAGATATATACTGTCTCACGGGGGCCCGATATTACACACCGCTGTGATCAGCAGTACACACTGCATTAGTGCAGGGCATTACCAGTTACTGCATGATACGGTACACTTTTACACTTACAGTATGCAACATCATAATGAGATGTAATTGAAACTATGGCGAGGGCACAAGAGACCTCAATCTGTGGGATCAACGCTTTTGCCCACTAACATTTAAAAATCAGGTTTGGGGTCAGAAAGATTTTATAAGGACACATTAAATGAAACAAAATTTAAGTGACAGTAGCAACATTTTTAATGTTACAAATGATCAATTAAATTGTAATAATAATTCACAATATTATAATTTATATTATATGCATGTTTGATCAAACAAATTCAGCATTAGTAAGCATAAGACACATTTAACTTATTTTGATATTAATATGCTTTAATAAATGCTTTCATTACTTGAAAATATATGAAAATGCTATAGCTATAGTCCAATGCAGTGTCATAATACGCACTTAGTTTGTAATGTTTTCCTTTGTGATCTCTCATACATGTGAATAACTAACAAAACTGCCAGTTAATTCTATTTCTTTGGGATAAATGCTTCATATTTTGTGTTTTAGAGTACACAATATGCTACGCTTGCTGTAAACAGCACTAGCATGTCACAGGCTCTTAGGAATTCTGCCCATAACTTTGAAGAACAGTGTTCATTAATTTACAGCACGTATCTGCCGCTAACTCATAGTGCACACGCGGGCAGTCAGGCCTACTGAGATCCACAGAAAGAGCTCCACTTTAATCATCATGACAGTCTCATACCAACCATGACGGAGGACTCCATTGCTATTCACTATTCATTTGTGTGGCATAGAGGGCCTCTAGTGGCTGCAAGTGGATCTCACATGGCTGTCTCTGCAATTTCACACATTTTAATAATAATGCTTGACAGGATGTGATAACACTTAATATATTTTTTTCTAACCTTAAATGTATGTGTGTTTATATATCAGGTGGTCAAGAGGACTACGTGCTGTCTTATGAGCCAGTCTGTCAGCAGGAAGGTAAAATGCTAATGATTGTCCATATAAGCAACATAAGTGATTCTTTTTAGGAGAAGGTAATTGATTTCATGGCTGTTTTTTTTCAACAGTTAACTACTCACGACCTGTGATTATCTTGGGTCCGATGAAAGACAGAGTAAACGATGACCTGATTTCAGAGTTCCCTGACAAATTTGGTTCCTGTGTTCCTCGTAAGTATCTGCATACTGTATGAACTGATTGGATCACATAATGAGGGACACATTATTACAGTTGCTGCTGTAAAATTACAGTGTAAATTTGCAAGCATGCCATATAAAAAGGCTTTTTATATCTTTTTATTTGAGATTTGAATAGATTCTTCTGATAAGTGATATAAATTCACTATTATTTTCAAGGGTCTGCTTGATAGGGCTATATTAGCCACATAAATCAGAGCCATGAATATTAGCCACAAGGAATCTGGCTATGTGGTTTAGTAAGATTATTAAACCGTGAACAACTCTTACTTAGTTAAAAGTAAGGTGCTGTGCCCTACAATATATAGTAGACTCAGACCATTAATGGTGCAGAAGAATACAGAATTGAACTAATTTCACAGTTCCAAATATTTTTTAAATGTTATGTTCAAGCAAACCGGTTTGTAAGCATGTCTGTTGAACACTTTGCAGTAGATAAACTACATTTGACCTGTGCCATATGCTACTCTCTGTGTCAGATACAACAAGGCCGAAGCGAGATTACGAGGTGGACGGGAGAGACTACCACTTTGTTGTGTCCAGAGAGCAGATGGAGAGAGATATACAGGAGCACAAGTTCATCGAGGCAGGCCAGTACAACAATCACCTGTATGGAACCAGTGTGCAGTCTGTCAGAGAGGTGGCGGAAAAGGTGAGACCCAGTTTTGTTTCTCACCATAAGAATTGATTTTATTATCAACACTACGAACATTACATTTACAAAGATTTGAATGCCTTTACACAATGTTTACATAAGGTGTTATTGAGAAACAGAGCTTAGTATAGTTTCTAGAGAAATAAGCATGATGCACCTGCACAGCTGACAGCACAGGACTGTAATGCACAACATGCAGCCTTACTGCTTACTCTTTGCTCTTCTCAGGGCAAACATTGCATTCTAGATGTATCAGGCAACGCCATAAAGAGACTGCAGGTTGCTGTGCTTTACCCCATCGCTATTTTCATCAAACCAAAATCAATGGAGAACATCATGTGAGTAAAAGACAAGCAATCCAACTAGTATTCACAAAGATCATTGTCTATTAAAAGCAGTGTCGTGCTATCAATGACCAGTGTACGTTTGTGTAAACCGTACCCAGTCAAACTATCTGGGTGCAGCTAAATGGGTTTTTTTTTCTTTCTGAAAATAGTTTAGTATGCAAAGATCACTAATCCATAAATGTTTTTTTTTCTGTCACCTGCAAGCGCTATAAGTAAGGGATAATAGAAACATTTTATTGCCATTTGTTTTAAATTAACATTTTAATCCTTCCGCGAAACGATATAGTACCTTGTGACTAACA